>JAOVVB010084639.1:0-13544 GCA_028570985.1 Heterobranchus longifilis
AATTGTAAAGCCTTGAGAAAATACATTCTTGTCAAAGAAAATATTGAATATTTTAAGTAAATAGTAAAGTAGAAGAAAATAAGTCGAATAGTTATATATAGTTAGTTAATTTATAATATCCTGATTATTTAAATGTTCTGACAGAACGCAACATATTTTTATCGTATGTTTGTTGAAAAGATGCAAGAGATGATCCTCAAATACCCTCACTGTTGTTTTATTCAATCCGGGGTTAATGCATCGCTCGCCTTGTCCGTCCGATTCTCGACGAGCGCGGTAAAAGAGTAAGCTTGGATAAGTAAGATTTGCGAAATACAATGTCGGCTTAGTGCCAGCAGAGTTTTGAGTGAATGGAGAAAGGGGGGAGTGTTGTTCTAAGTGCTGGAAGTAAATCAGAGAATTCAATAAGTCTCCAGCCACTTCTATTATTTAAAAGACACAAGGAACACAATGAAAACAAAAGAAGCAATGCAGTGTGTATGGACGTGCATGTGGGTGTGTGTCTGTGTGTGCATCTGTGTGTGTGTGTGTGTGTGTGTGTGTGTCTGTGTCTGTGTGTGTGTTGCAGGCTCCTACTTCTTCCCATCCACATCACACTGGAAAGCTTGATGCATTTAGTGCATAATTTAGTTGTGTTGTATCTGTCTACACTCTGTGTGGCATGACATCATTGTTCGATGGAGATAACTGAACTGTAAAAAGTACATGTGCAGTTATTTTACTCAACGTCTCATCTACCTGTTACCACAACTACACATACTGTAGTTCTCCCTCAACTTTGTTTCGTCATAAAATGATATGCTTGTTTGGAATTTATTTAATAGACTCATGACTTATGTAAATCCAAGATTATTTGAATAATGATTTTAGTGTATAGTTTTAACCTATAGCAAGTTCATGAAAGTTTTTACTTTGGGTTTTTAGCCACGCTAGCAGCTGCAAGAGCCTGATCTCCTATTTGTTCCCATACATCTAAATTGCATCCTCAATTTACGTTTGTAAGAGATTTTTTTCGCATTACAAAAAGTCTACAGAGGGAGGAGGTCGGGGTGGATGGATGAGTGACAAAAACACAGACTTTGGGGCGTATGCTCTACCACTGATCCACCAGTACATGTACAGAGGCTAAAGTCCTCGATCGTTCACACACAGGACTGTCAATGTTGTTATTTTTAAACTCTGTGTGTAAGTCACAAACGTGACGTCCCACGTCACACCCTACATCACGATGTCACTGCGTGCGATGTGTTGTTACCACGGATAGAGCTGTCTTTTAACCCGGAAATGTAATCCCAGGTCGTTTTGTTGCCTAAACCTAAGGAAGTGACTGTTTTTGACGTGTTTACAACCGCGACTGACATTATTCTCGTGTGTACAACCGCAACGGCACACGTAGTTAAAATGGCCGTCAAAAAACGGATGCCAACGGGCAGAAAAATTGTCCAAAAGTGGTGCCAGGGAGTCCTGACCAAACTGCAGTTTTTGACGAGTTGGGAGTGAGAATGTGCTGCCCTTTGGCCAAAAAATAATTGTAAAAAAAAACAAAAAGAAAAGGAGTTGTCCTGCGGTTTGTGTCCCGTGTGAAACCAAAAGTCACTGTTATTTACAATAACATCGTGTCCCATGAGAAACAAGTTATGTCAACTTAACTGTAGATTTACGTTGATTATGTAACTTATGTAATTTACATACAAATGTCCTTATTTTAACTCAAACCACGATCTTTTTCCTAAACGTATAACCTATTATTTATATATATATATATATATATAATTTATATATATAACCTACTATTTTTTTGCTTGAACTTAAGTGTTTGAATTCACAAAACTGTGACTGTAGTGTCGCGTCATAATAAAAGAGACGTCAAGGGCTCCTGAAAGCGTCCATATGTTACGAGTTGTAAATGAGAACGGGACGTAAAATGACATGGTAAATGCTTGAAATGCGTTACATGACACGCGAAGCACAGCAAAAAGTGCCATGCTATTTAAGCGCTTTCCCATTCGATCAGATTAGTGTGGCAGGCACATGTGACATGGCATTTTCCACACTGCTGCAGGATAAACATGCTACAAATAAGATGTATTGAAGAGGGTGTGGGAAGCAGAACAGTCTTAAAAAAAAGACAACATGTGGAAAAAATGATGTATACTGATATGTGAAGAATTATAAGAATGTGTTTTATTTTGCAGGAATTCGGAAAATGTTAAGTGCTGGATAGTGAAGCCTACTTTTTTATGTTTTGGCAAACTGTTCATGAGCATAACCCACAGTACATGTTATTGTCACCTTATTTTGTGAAGCTTATGTTTTAGTTGTTTTGCTGCATGGTATTCAATTCCTGGTGCATGTATAATACAAGACCCCCCCCTACTAAAACAGTTTGAGTCATTACTGATTAAAAGAGAAACATTCTTGGAGGGGATGCTCAGCCCTGTAACTGCCTGACCTGATAGGAGGGATGTCTGCATCTGGCAGCGGTGATAGCAGCCATTCTGAATAGCAGCACAAAGTCTCTTGACTTTTAGCCATCTTTCATTTGCACAACAATAACCTGGGGAGTTCATGCTTCGAGCGGATCTTTTTTTTACAAATACATATTTTTTTATATGCACGAGAAAAGATTTACGATTGGTCTGCACAATGCAACTGCAACAGTGTAAAGACAAACTGTTGTACACTGAAATGTAGTCTGGTCATACTGAAGGTACCATGCCTTGTTGGTAGTTCAGGATTAACTTGGTACGACGGCAATAAAAGACTAGGGCTGGAATTTCAGGTCCGATGGGAGGCCATTAGATATTACCATCTGGATGGTTGTTCCATGGATGGGTGTCTTCATACAGAGAGATACACCAACCATGCAGGCGCTATCACCACCAATCAGCTGCCAGTCTCACAGCTGAATGGGTCAAATAAGACTAGAAAGATGGCTATCCAAAAAGCACCCAAGGTAGGGAATTTAATGACATATATTCAATTTAGATCTTAGTTTTTGTATCACTGAAATACAAATGGACTCTTATGTGTTTTGTTTAACCAGTTAGTAAATATCCATGGGCAAAAACAATAGACTGTATAAAAAAATGGACAGAGTAAGAGTGACGTCACCCATTGGTTTGTGGACTGAAGCCACGAGTTTGGAATTTGGCCAACACCATGGGTCGCCATGTTGCCTTTTTGGAGCCAGAAGTTGACCATATTTGGACAAGAAGGCAGCACTGGGAATGATGACGCGGTTTCGCCAGTGACGTCTCGTTCGGTCTCGTTATCAATGGCGTTGCTAAGCTAAACCCATGAGCTAACTGCTAAAGAAGTGGGGAAAGTTGCAGATTTTCAACCGGCTGGCGCGAGTCATCCGGCTGAGTTTCGCCGGTGGATGAACGTGGACCTCTGGGTGCTGTCGCCGTTTTCTGTAGTGACAAAATCAGCAAACTTTCCCTTAAGTTAGCAGCTAATGCTAGCGCTAGCCCGGTTAGCACGGTGCTACTGAACGCTGAACAAGACATTTTTCGGCAACCAAAATGTTCCAATTTCATGAAGTGAAAACTGTTAACGGGTCAGTGTTCTGAGACATAAGGCCGGCGTGTAGCCCCGCCCTAAAGCATACGCTGCTTTATCGTCTATCTTCGTCTTAATGTGACCATAATTTACTAAATGAACATCAAGATAAGTTTATACAAAGAGGGCCATGAACTGTTATGGAACATAAACTGCAGTGCAGGTATCCCCATTCATCTCGTGCGCACGAATTAATGAAAATGTGGGAACGAATTGCATAACTCGCGCACAAATTGACCAAAACGTGCGAATAAATTCTATCTCGTTCCCACAAATTAATGAAAATGTGGTAACGAGTTATATCTCGTTCGCACGAAATACTATTTTGAGCGCTCAATATAGTAAAACGTGGCCTCAATATAGTTTTCTTTTCTCTCTGTGGCTCCGGGGCTCCGTAAAAAACATTCTAGTTGTATTTCATTTATTTTCAGAATTTTAGATTTTAGAAAACAAAATAGGGGCAATAGTCTGGAAACACAAATATTTTTCCATACTCTTTTCTTTTTTCAATACTGGAAAATATTACAATTTAAATTCCATACTTTTCCAGACTGCGTATGAACCCTGAATTGATCAGCTCCTGAAGCAGCCGTGTGTTTGTTCTCTTTAGAGGATGTTGTCAGTTTCTGTGCATTGAAACTCAGCACGTACTGAACACTGTGTCAGATGGTAATGTATGGTAACCGGTCTGTCTAAGTTACAATGCACGAATGGTCGGCTAATATGGCAAATGAAGGCACTGAGAAAATGAGGATTTGATAAAAACATCTCTACGCTGCAGTGTGGAGACGCAGCGTCAGAGTCTCGTCTGACGGAAGATGAAAGAGCACGTACGTACATTTCCATTTCATGAGGCAGAAAGCTGGTGAGCTTCGACGTGGAGAGGACAAACGTCTCCTTTGGTGGCGGACACTATCTGTCCTGGTTGTCCACCCTGCGGTCCGAGGCGTCCTCGGAGGGAGCGTCTAGGACGGGATTGACAAACCCTTCGAATTCAGTGTCTGCGTTGTCCTCGGGATGGGTACTCACGAAATCGTTCTCCCACTCCAGTGCGTTGGAGTCCTCGGAGGCCGAGGCCGGCCCGCTGTTCAGCTGCTTGCTGCCGGGCTTCAGGGCCGCGCGCAGGATGTCCTCCTCCGTCCGAGACCTCTCCCAGGCTGGGAGCGCACGATTGATTCCTGCAACGCAAGGACACGAGATTTCATCCTGACAGCAGGAGTCTCTGAAGTCAAAAACTGCTGCAGGCTCAGAGAAGCATCCGATATATCCTGCTCCTGTTCCAACCACAGGATTAAAACTTTAAATAACCCTGGAGGAGTCATATTCAAATTAAATAGTAACTGATTTCTATCAGTCTTTAGACTGCTGTCAGGCCTGCAGGTTTTGCACCTTTTTGGCTTTTTCCCTGGAAATCCAGACTTAACGTTACCATGTAGCGCTCGTTAGCGCTGTACAAAAGATTGACAGGCCTCCCGTGCCTAGTTACGGTTGCTAACGTAGGATTGGACAGTGGTTGTTCTTGTGAGGAGCTTAGCGAAGGATCAACTGCCAATAATAAAGCTTAACAGAATTTAATCAATGTATATTGACACTGTTTATTTTACCAACTGTTCATATTGACTTTGATTGTATGTTTTGATCCTGATTATTTAATGCTTGCTAATTTCAGAGTGAGGTGTTAAAAATAAAAACAGATCACAGGTCAGCCTGGTGTCGGTGCTGGGAGTGGAGGAGAAAGCAGACGGTGCTGGTGGACGGTGCAAACCTCCAAAACGTCACAGAACTGCATTTTAAACGGCACGTTGCTAAAGCGATAACAAAATCCACCTGTTCTCGACGACGTTAGCTGATGAGCAGCTAGCTACCTTCAGACAAAGAGCATGCACGCACAATGTCAAAGGTCAGAGGTCGCACATTCTCGCTGTTATAACGCTGCGGAGCGGAGCGGAAAAACGTCCCCTTTTCATATCATGTCAGTCGATTTAGCTCCGTGAGACGCCAGGAGACAACAAACAGATGTGACGACGGGATCGTTTCATTTAAAATATTAAAATATTTTTAGTTTACATGAGTGATTGTGTCGATGAAACACCAGATTATGTTGAAAATCAAACACTTTTCAAGGAGTACGTTTAAATTCAAACATATTCCTGACCTTGAAATCATGACGGTAAAAATCAAGACTTTTCCAAATTTTCAAGACTTTGTACGGACAACAGAATTCTTACACACAGAGTTTTTTTCACACCTGTTATTTAAACATTTGAATGGGGTGTTTGAGGAGGCCTGATACACATGAGACATACTGTATGCACTACACACTGCCCCCCCCTCCCTCCTCCACTTTGCTGCAGTGTCGCTGCAAAACAGAATCGATCCTGGCTGAGAAATAAGCGGAGCGCTGGTCTCTGGAGGCACAGGAAGCTCTGACTTGGTGCCCCTGTGTGATCGAACTTCAATCCAAGTTTCAGGATGTTTAGGAGGATGTTTGATGGACTGTGACAGAGCAAAGATTGTTTCATCTTTGCAGCTGAAGAATCAAAGCGAGAGAAAGCGCTCCAGTGAAGCCCTCACCTTCCTCGTCTTCCCACTCCAGATCCAGCGAGGTCCCGTCATCGTTGGTGGAGCGGGTCTTGGTGGTGAAGTCCCAGCTGCTCTCTGTGTTGGGAGTCATCACGTTCGTGTCAGACGGCAGTCCTGCAAACAAAGAGTCCATGATTACAGCAGAGTGTAACTCTTGTACCTTTCCATGGAGGTGCAGTGTGATTTGAACACCTGTATGTATACTGCACCTGCAGTGGAGATGGGACAGTAATGGATTTTATTGTGGATCACGATAAAAAACACGTGGTGAATTTCCATTATCAGGATTATTGGGAATATCCTCACGAATTGACTGCAGTTTACTACAGTGTCCTATCTGTGATGCAATACAAAATATCTGTTTCTTAAAAAAAAGGCGTAATGTTTTGGGATAAAAGTCGTAATGTTTCGAGAAAAAAGTTGCAATGTTACAAGAAAAAAAGTCGGAATGTTTCAAGAAAAAAAGTTGCAATGTTTTGAGAAAAAAAAACACAACTTTATGAGAAAAAAGTCAGAAAGTTTCGAGAAAAAAGTTGAAAATGAAACAAAATGAAAGGTTAAGTGATTCCATTGTGTTTTATTTTGTTGATTATCAGGATAATATCGTGAATCGCAATTATTTTGGCCAGGATAACTGTGACATGAAATGTTCATATCGTGCCTATAACCTACAGTAAACATTGTTAGAACTAATATAATCAAGACCAGATGGTTGACTTACTGTTGCCCCTGAATGATTCCGACTGAGCTTTTACATTCTGGAGGTAGACGTCAAAATCCTCCCCAGAGTTTTGTCTGGAACAGACAACAATCAACAACAATAACAGAACTGTAAGAGCAGTCACTCCTGAGTAACACCTCCTGCAGAGGTGTTTGGTGATACCTGTCCCTCTCAGTGACAATTAGCAGAGCATTGAATTCTGAGAACGGACACCTTGTAGTGCTTTAACCCTCTGAACCCCACAACCCGCCGGCAGGTTTTCTTTTAAAAGTCTCCAGAATTACAACATTTTTTATAGTCAGAAACTGTAAAAACAGAAATTATTAACGGTGTCATGATTCTTTTTTTTTTTCAGCACGGACTGCTATGTTATTGTTAGACTACGGAGTCTTGATGCACAACAACAAAACGAAGAGCCACTAGATGATAAAAGAGTACTTTGAGTTTCTCAGAGTTTACGAGGTGCACCTGAGTGCACCATGAGTTTACGAGGTGCACCTGAGTGCACCATGAGTTTACGAGGTGCACCTGAGTGCACCATGAGTTTACAAGGTGCACCTGAATGCACCATGAATTTACGAGGGGCACCTGAGTGCACCATGAGTTTACGAGGTGCACCTGAGTGCACCATGGGTTTACGAGGTGCACCTGAATGCACCATGAGTTTACGAGGTGCACCTGAGTGCACCATGAGTTTACGAAGGGGCACCTGAATGCACCTTGAGTTTACGAGGTGCACCTGAGTGCACCATGAGTTTATGAAGTGCACCTGAATGCACCATGAGTTTACGAGGTGCACCTGAGTGCACCATGAGTTTACGAGGTGCACCTGAGTGCACTGTGTCCAAAATGTTGTATATATAGATTCCATTTTCCTCCCAATTTTTTTGAAAAATAAATTATCAAAGAAATGAAACTTGTTTTTTTTAGTTGTCCCTGCTTCTAGCCATGACTGTGCTGTTTGTGCACTGAGGTGCAGAACTTGATATTGCAGTGAAAAAAGATGCTACGGTGAGTAAAATGTGACAGGAGCACAAAACATGCCCTGAAACTGTTTGGGATTCAGAGGGTTAATACTGGGGTTTTTTCAGCCCACACACTGTGTGCTCACATTATTAAATCAATGTTTGTGTTGAGAGCTTAAAAAAGAAATATGTCAGATTCTTTCTGCCAAACAGCAACAAATGTAAATATATATTTGAAGTGCTGATAGCGTTGTTGATTTATACTAATTATTAAATGAGATTTGCCAGAGCCATGGATTTAAATACAGCCAGCATTACTGTCTCCTAAGTATATCTACTTTAGTACGCCTGCTGAAGCCTGTGCAGCTCCTCATGACCGCAGCTTGTCCTCGGTCACACAGCTATCCTGTCGTCTAATGAACTTAAGGGACTCACTTTCTTTGCTGAGTTTCGCCGCCGGAGCCATCTGCTTTCCCTCGTGTCCTCTGGGCCGGCAGCTGCTAACAAAAAACAACCCACACATCAAGTAAAAAGATAGTCCTGTCTTCCTGTGATGGAAATACAGACTACATTAATAATACAAACTGTCTTGGTGCTATTAAGGAAACAGGCGAGCAAATAAGTTTAATAAAACAAAGCAACAGTAGAGAAGCAGTGGAATGTGGCATGAAAAGCAACGAAGCCTCAGCAAGTCCCATTTTCATTTGATCACGTACTATGAAAAGCCATTTCCCTGCAGCAGGCCTTTCCCTGAATATAGTATAGAAAATATACAGACATGGTATTTGTCCCGCTGCAGTACTATTATATTCCAATAATCAACATTTCTCTATTTGTGGTGTGGGGACTGTAGTGACTGTAAAAGCCAGGCAAAAGTAATGGTATTATTTGCAGCATGGGCCTCGTCTTTTCCTCATTTCACTGCTTGTTCTTATAAATAAGGGTCACTGCAAGTTTTATGTCTATTAACCCTTAGAGACCTAACTAAAAACTATACCACTACATCCGACAGCATCACCAGACGTGCCATCAGCGGGACAAACTGTGATAAATATCGTATACTCGTCTCGTACCGAGGACTTTTTATCGTGATATTATTGAGTTTTTGGTATCGTTGCATCCCTACTGTGTAACAAATGGTATCAACCCCAAAACTGCTGCAACTAATGAGACATAATAGAGCATGAGAATGGCCCTCATATACTTCCTTCATAATGTTCTAAGCTCTTATACACTCTCAACTTTCAAAATGGGAACCTAACTAAAACACAATGTTTATTACAGATGTATGAAACCTTGACACACAGCGCTGAGCTGCATCTCAAATTCATCTTCAGGTTTTTAGCTTTCAGATGATGTACACCACGTCTATGTGACATCTGCACCTGCTATCTCCACCTAAATGGTCTATGGTGGCTCTTGAAAGCTGTGTGTCCATATATGCGTTTTTCCGCAGCAGGGATCGCCACGCTCCCCAGCACTGCACGTTTGATCAACAACGAAAACAACAGCGCTGCACCTGATTGGCGGACACCTCACTCGAGGGCTGTCTGCTCCCCGATTTCAAACTGGACCGCAATCTTATCTTATTTTATATTTACTTCTATTTTTATCAGTTTACTGGCACATTCATATACTGTCTATACTGAGAACTTTTTTCACACTCTTGTCAATATTCCCTGTATATCTCCTCTAAACTACGCAGCTCTCACACAGAACACACTGTTTACATATTCCTATCGTAATATTATTTATTATTTATATTTTGGAGTTATTCACACCTCCCGTCTTTGGAGCTTTCCCCTCACTTGTACATATTTGTGCTTTTCTCTTGTTTTTTTTTGGTTCTATCTTTGTTTTGTGTAGATTCTGTTTCTGTTGTTTCTTGTTCTGCACCGTGACATCAAGTCAAATTCCTTGTATGTAAAAACTACTTGGCAATAAAATGATTCTGATTCTGATCTCTTATATTATGAAAATAGTTTACCGAGATGTGTTTCTGAAAACATTTTAGGTGAGAAATAAAGTATGTAGCTGCTGAATCTGTCTTGATTTTACGGTTGATTTGAGAGATTTTCAGAAGTTTCGCGAGGCGGCTGCTGCTGCTCATTTGCATAAAGTAGCTGGATTTCAACTTCACGCAAATGAGGAGCGTGCAGCTCGACGGCCCGTCTCTCGAAACTCGCCGCGCTACCAGAATGCATTGCACGGCCGCTCACATAGACAATGAATGGGGAAACGACGCTGACTGTGGACACACAGCTTAAGGGTTAACACTTTAGTCCTTGCTGTATATTACAGCATGTGATGTTTTTTTTGCCTCTCTAATATAAAATGAAATAGTGATAGTTAGCATTGTTCCACTGCAGCTATGATGTACATTTAGTTTTGTCTATCATTAAGAATGTCAGGTAAATGAAGCACTGAGACAGACAACACTTTCCCAGGCTGGATAACAAGGACACGTTAATGAGGACAAAGAGAAAATATCACGGTGTCCCTTTAAGAGCCAGAAGGAAACGCAGGAAGCCTCTGCACAGGGCCAGCAGCAGGTTAGAGGAGAAGTTGTTTTAGTAAAGCAGTAAGTCAAACTGGCAGAAGGGAGCGCTCAGTGCCGCCTCACCTCCTTCAATTTTCGTTCACGCGCCAACCTGGCGGCCTCGCGCTGGGCGGCATTTCTAGCCTCCTCTTCTAGCCTCAACTTCTCCTCTTGTGCCTCTAACTGAGCAGGAGTAACACAATGAAACAAAACACAAAACACAGAAACAGAAAATTACAAAACAGAAAAAACAATGCTGAAAATTAAAAAAAAGAAAAAAAAAAAAAGGCAAAAATAGGTCTAAAACGTGAAAATGAAATAGCAGTGGTGCAACAGGTCGTGTGTTACCTCCACTTGGAGCTTCTGGTCGATCAGGACCTGCTGGTCTGAGAGCGCCGTGTAGCGGTGGTCTTTGAGGTGCTGGATCTCATCCTCACTGATGGGCCTACAGGAAAAGAGACGCAAAACATACTTTAACTTTTGTCAAAGAATACTGATTATTTGTTTCCATTCACACCAGCACTGTGTTGCAGCAGCTGTGTGTAAGTTCAAACGTAGTCTGGTTTGAACGGAAGGTCTAACTTAGGTCCAGTTTACACGCGACTAACATTTTAAGGGCTGCAGCAGCTGAGATAGTTCCAACGTAGACAGAAGTTACAACTTAAATCTTACGCCGAGCCCTTAGTCAAGTCCTCCTCATGACGCATATTGTTTTGAAAGGAGGGATAACTTGGAGGAGGATGAGGAGGAGCGGATTATACCGGCTGTTTCACGTCTGTAAACATGTAAAATAAAGTACATACATATGAAATAATAACACATATAAGTAAGTGGGCGATTACATATAAATATCATCTGTGCCACATTGACAAGCAAATAGCATTAGATAACTTTCTAATGAACTACTAATTTATGACAGTTTGCCAGTGTATGCTATCATTATGTTTGTTATACAGTAACTAGGGCTGTCCTCAAATAAAGAAATTCTTAGTCGACTAACACTCGAATAATCGATTAGTTGATTTAATCGACAGATCTGTAAACCTGAGTTTCTCCACAAAGAATCCTGCAAAAGCACCACTTTAAATCTTGTGTTTACCAGAGATGTGCTCATTAGTTTCTTGGAAATAAATCATTCTGCATGAAAAAACGACTAATCGACTAAAGAAATCTTAGTCGACTGAGACCAAAACGACCGAATAGTCGACTAATCGACTGAGAGGGAGCAGCCGTAACAGTAACGTTACTATTTAATCTGCCCAAAAACAATAAGGTAACTTGTATTAGTTGATGGTTTCACTGCTCGATGTCTCTGTTGTTATTTAGCTGTAGAGGCTGTTTATTATCACCTAATCATAATGCTTTGTCATAGTTTACGTAACGTTATCTTTTTGTTGTTGTTCGGTGATTAACGTTAGCTATTTTTAGCCGTTAGCCTCTTTGCTATCGCTAGCAAAGTGTTCAAAGCTACGAGAGAAAACACTGTAATCATGATGTATAAAGATAATTCACAGCATCAAGAATAGTGCTTTTGGGGGGTGAAAACATAATTTTCTGCTACAAATTTTTGGTGAGTGTGGATTTTACACCAGAGTAACTAAGATGAACTTTACGTCTCTGCGGTGCAACCAAACCTCGACTCAGCTTTAGTGTCAAACTAACGAGTTTCACAGTACGGTTCAGTGTTTACAGCCTGACTTAAAACAGAACCTACACACAGCTGGTGCAGCAGGCTGCTGGAGCGCAGGTTTTACTATTGCAGAAGAAGAAGAACCGGCAGTTTAGTCCAGTACGTGTAAAGTAGTTTGTCAGTTGTAGTCCTACCTTGGCTATCAGTGGCCAGTCTGTCAGCCGTCTCCCAGTGCTCGTAGCTCCGCAGGATGTTGTTGGTGATGTTGACGTGACTGGCAGCCATGTGGTGAATCCGTTGGGGAATAGCCACGCTTCCTGACGAGCCTGGGGCTCCTCCGGATCCTCCTCCCGCTCCTCCACCTCCGCTGCTGGCTGGGGAGGGGCTGAGCGAGAGGGGAGATGGAGTCCCGTTGACCCTGGGAAATACAGAGAGGCAGTGAGTCCCGGGAACACACAGAGAATTTGAACAGGCAGCTTCTGTATGCGGGAAATGCTTTTGAGTTACTTGATAACATACAAAGAGGAAAGTGTGCACCAGAGTCTGTCAGCCGAGTGTTTAGTTGTTACATATTTTCCAAACAGACTTAGTGGCGTCGAGGATGTGCCTGCTGAATACTGTCTTTATTAGCTTTCTATTTTTAAAGATAAGACTGCTAAAAAGTGCTTGAGTGCTGTCAACAGCACAAAACAGGAAAAGCATTATTTTTTTAAGTGGGGATGAGATGATTTCTCCTCTTCGGGAAAGAACGGGACGGAAAGTAAAAGATGCCGTGTGGATAAGAAGCACCATACTTGTGACAGGAAGCAACGAGTTTAACAGACAATGTCATATTAAAGCTGCATTTATTGATTTTCTTTTTTTTTGCCACGTGGGGAGCCGTGGAACAGCCCTGACAAAAACTGTAGTTTACCTCTCAGAACACGGGAGTTGCTGGTCTCCTGCTGTTTGTTTGTTTGTTTTGTTAGTTCCTAACTAGGGATGCACAATAAAAAAAAAAGTTTAATCGCTATCACAATATCAACTTTCACAATAAACACTTTTTGAGTTAATTGAGCATTAAAATTCTTTTCTTTTTTTAACGGTGTCAATTTGTTCAATAAAATAATGTCAGTTTTCAGTTTTTTTTAATTCAACGAGCAATTTGTTGTATTTCAGCAGAATACTGAAAGCAGCAGAAAGGCAGAACTGATACGACCACAAGCGATATCGTTATGGCAATATTCAACAATGTTATCGTATATTTTCCTCACATCGTGCAGCTCTATTTCTAACCCTCTAAACCACCAAAGTCACAAAATAACACAAACAAACAAACCGATCGAGGCAGCGGTGGAGCAGCAACTCCTGTGTTCTCTGAGGTAAAATTACTGTTTTTGTCAGAGAGATATAACGGCTTCAGTTCCTCGTTGTAAAGAGCTGTTTAGTCTGGCTTACCGGGTGAACAGTGCCTGGATAAAGCCTTACTTCCTGTGCGTACAGGAAGTCCCTCCCCTTCATGTTCCCGTTCTCAAAGTCCCTTTACTGTGATGTTTTTTTTCT
>JAOVVB010084668.1:0-27926 GCA_028570985.1 Heterobranchus longifilis
TACAACTGTTTGACTGTTTCAAGAAAAAAGTTGTAATTTTTTGAAAACAAAAAAACCCTCACAATTTTATGAGAAAAAAAGTCGTAAGTTTGGGAAAAACGTCATGTTTCAAGAAAAAAGTCACAATTTTATGAGGAAAACATCTTAATTTTTCATGAACAAAGTCGTAATGTTTCAAGAAAAAAAAACACAATTTTATGAGAAAAAAGTCAATGTTTCATGAAAATATTCAAAAGTCATAATGTTTTGAGAAACAAAGTCCCAACAAAGCAAAATGTGAAGTAAAGTGATTCCAGTGTGTTTTAGTGCCATTTCAAGAGTTTTAAGCATATTTCGTTGATTATCTGGATAACAGCGTGAATCACAATTATTTTGGCGAGGATAATCGTGACATAAGATTTTCATATCGTCCCATGGCTAGCCATCTTACCATAAATCCAAGCCAGATTTTGATATTGCTCCCTGGCGTCCAGAGTCTGCAGGCCCAGGTTGGAGCTGCCGGTTGCGATGGTGTCATGCACGCACTGCATGCTGCTCTTACAGGCTCTCCGCAGCTCCTCCACATCTGCAGGACTGATGCTTTCCAGCACCTGAACGTAGGAGGCGGACTGCAGTGGATCCAGAGGAGGAGGAGAGAACAGCAGGCTCTCTGGGACGGGAACGGTCCCTAGAAACACACATACACACGGTTACAGTAGGTAGGGACAGACAGGTGTAGCTGTGCACAATAACACTGAATGGCAGGCTGAATACCCACGCTGTACATCTGGTGAGCCAGACTAATAATATACGATCAGTGTGACTGTGAATGCATCGAAACAGTGGTGGGACGTAAAACCAAACCGACGAGCTGAAAGACGCTGAAAGACTGAGGAGAACGGCACAGTTTGCTTTTACATTACACATGGTCATGTGATCCATTGTTAATATAAAAATATTGATTATAGCATCTTAAAAAGCTGGCCAAAAGCATGGAGAGAAGACTCCAGAAGACGGGCACAGGCCCAGGGGCCCCAAGTGTCAGGGGCCCCTCTGGCCTTCACCTGCAAAATGTCACTCAAAGAGACACGTACCGACCACAAAGAGATGCAAAATGACCACAGAGACTCAAAAAACAACTATAAAGAGACACAAAAAGACTACAGAGACCAAAACAACTACAAAGAGACACAAAACTACAAAGAGATGAAAAATAACTACAAAGGTATGCAAAACAGCTCACAACCATGGAAAGGGACAAAAAACAACAAAGAGATACAAACCAAAGAGATGAAAAATGACTATAAGAGATACAAAATGACCACAAAGAGGCGCAAAACAGCTGCCAAGAGACACAAAGAGACTCACAACGACTATGAAAAGGGCCAAAATAACCACAAAGCAAAGAGACACAAAGGGGCAAAAAAACAACCACAGACAAAAAATAACTACAAAAAGACCAAAACAAATGACCACAAAGAGACACAAAACAACAACAAAAAGGCTAAACAATAAAGTGTGTCCTGCCTGCCAGCCAGCTGGGCTTACTTAGAACTTTTCTCTTGATGAAATATTTTAAGTGTATGAATCTACGGTCCACTCACAGGACGAGCCAAAGTCGTGCAGTCTCTCCTCTGCGGGGGGGTTGAGGTCCGTGGAGAGGAGGGAGGTGCCGTCGGACAGGAGGAAGTCGTCGGAGCGGTTGGAGCTCCAGAGACCCATGAGACCCACGGTGCGGTTGTAGAAGGTCTGAGGAACCTCCACCATGGCCGCCAGCTGACTGTGGCCGACAGCCCGCCACACCACCACGTGCAGACCCCCGGCGTACACCGCCGCACAGCGGCTCACTGACACACAGCGCACAGCAAAGTCCCTCTCACCCATGTGCACGACACCTGAGAGGACAGGTGTGACATCAAACGACATCAGATACTTTTAGGTGTTAAATACTTGTGCAGGTTGTGTTTGATAATAGCATGTTACTGTTATGTAACCCTAGGTACAGGATTGAATTTAAAATCTGCTTCTGCACTATGGTGTCTCAAAACAAAACAGCTTTTTAATTAATGATCATTACCAACTGTGACTGGGACCTCAACATCATCCACAAAAACCTGCAGTCTGTCTCCGTTCTCCACACACCTCCATTCAATCTGAAAATAATACATGAGTATTAGAGACAGGTTAAAGGTCACATATTATGCTCATTTTCAGGTTCATACTTTGGGTTTCTACTACAACATGTTTACATGCTTTAATGTGAAAACAAACACTCTCTGTCTGAAACGCTCCATTTTAGCGCCTGTCTCTTTAAGCCATCCCTCCCGAAAAAAACCCAGTCTGCTCTGATTGGTCAGTGAATGACTGTAGCGGCACTTTCTACCTATATATAGCACATAGACTAGGGAATTTTTCTCACTGGTTAATAAACTGTGAAAACACTGGTATTACCAGATACACTGTGAACGCACCACGGATGTGTGTGCTCTGGCCAAGCTTTTCCTGCACGGCCCATTTTGGCAGCCGCCGGGTTTGGACGTGAGGCAGAAGTTCACCTCGCTGCTGCCCACTTCCCAAAATGTAAAATTCAAATATTAAATTGATGTAATTAAGGTTAATTTTATTGATCCTTTATTAAATAACACTGCTGTGGAATCATCACAGGAGACAAACAGCGATGTGATGACAGGCTGAGAGCAGACCCACCTGACGTTAAAAACCCCCATTCAAAGCATGCATTCAACAAAATGTAATATATTTAAGAACTTATATATAGGCCGAATCATTTGGAGCTCCCTCCCTCATTAAGCGCTGTGGGTTCTCAGAGAAAGTTACTGAATCTCACAGAAACAAATGGCGTGGATGTCTCTTGCTTTGTTGGGAATGAAAGAGGGGGAACTGAAGATAACACACATTTAAATGTTATCCATGACCTGGTAGTATTTACTCTGCAATCAGTGAAAAAATGTCATCTGTATGGAACACCGTAGTCTATCTGTTATATTTTCTCTGCAGGACACGAGTGAATCTTGCAAGAAAACACACTGAAAATCCATTATAAACAATAAAGATGTATGATATAAATGATCTGAGTGTTCACTTTTGCTTTTCACTTTGATATTGACTCCTCCATCATCGGCTTGTTGTGAAAGTTAAATCTGACTCCTCTGTGCTGCTGTACGGAGCAGACACAAGGTGGTGCCGATACGCAAAAATAAACTAAATGGGTTTTATTTCTATTTAAAAAAGAAAGCAAGTGGTGGACAAGTAATGCAATCAGTGTATGTCCCAACACTGTGTAACACTGCTAGCACAGACTAACCTAGACCTGCTTTATAATTTAAAAAAATCATGGAAATCTCACTTTTTTTTACAATATGGGACCTTTAACACGGCAACATGAGGGAGCCGTCAATCTCTGCTTCTCAGAAAGAAAGTGAATGAGCTTATCTCCTATAGTGTAACAAGTCCCTATCTCTGTGAAACACACACACACAGTTACACTGTCTTCCCTCTGCACACACACACATCCTGACCTTGCCTATGCCCTGGTGGAAGGCAGCCATGCGCACCACCACTGGGACCTCAATGATCCCCTCTGCGTCTGTGTGTAACTTGTCAGTCTGTCCTTGCAGGGTGAAGATATTAGAGCCGGTGCTGGAGGAGAGACGCAATATCACAAACTCTCCCAGGGCCTTGAAGGAATACTCCGTCCCATCGAAGGTGACGAAATGGAGGCTGCCGTACACCATCGCTGAAACATGGACAATTTAAATTCATCATACTATAGTATCACATTGATTAACAGTACTGAAAGTTCTCTGGGAATGGAGAGCCTGCTGACTATCATGACTAGGCACAGGACGATATGAAAATGTTACGTCACGATTATCCTGGCCAAAATAATTGCAATTTACGATATTATCCTGATAATGAACAAAATATGCTTAAAAGCATATTACAACTTTTATTATGACTTTTTTCTTGAAACATTCCAACTTTATTCTTATAAATTTGTGAGTTTTTTTCTCAAAACATTCCGACTTTTTTCTCTGATTACGACTTTTTTCTAAAAACATTATGACTTTTATTACAACTTTTTTCTTGAAACATTATGACTTTTTTCTCTGAACACTGCAACTTTTTTCTTGAAATATTACAACTTTTTTTTGAGAACCAAATATTTTTTACTGCATCACAGATAGGACACTGTAGTAAACTGCAGTCAATTCCTGAGTGTTTTTTATCGTGATCCACGATAGAATCCATTATTGTCCCATCCCTAATCATGACTGGATACACACCTGTATTACTTAACCCGTGGGTTGTAACTTGCTCTGTGTTTACTGGGAAGAATTCCTCACCTACAGAGGGCAGCCTGGGCGGAGGGCAGTCGTCGGGGCTGGCCCAGCCGTAACCTTGGCAACGGTCCAGCGGCCTCTTGTTGAGGTAGAGGTGGCACAGAGGAGACTCCACACAACACCACTGGAATGGCAGGAGATCTTCATCTGGAGAGAGAAGTTTCATTCAATTCTTACACATATTCCAATTATATTTCTATGGGTGCACCATATTTTTTCTCTCAAGCCAATCAGAGCAGACTTAAAGAGACAGGCGCTAAAACCAGTGTTTCAGACAGAGGGTGAATACAGGTATATTCAGTCAGACATTATTAGAAAAATAAATAAAAAATCATATTACCAATATGTTTTTGTGTGCTGTGTCCGGAGAAGTAGCGCTCATTGTACCCAGCCAGCAGGGGACCGTCAGGTTCATACACACACCTCTTCCCTGAACCGTGTTCGTTGGACAGGATGGACCGGAAGACGTGTCCCCCCGCGCCCCCCCACCGCTGACCCCTCAGCGTCTTCACCCTCGACCCATGATCAGCGGTGTCCTGCAGGAACGACAGGTCCTCCAGGGCCTGCGTGCGGGTGCAGGGACACGAGGACAGCTCCGTCGTCCACTCTGCGGGGTCGGGTTCCTTCATCGCCCACGCCTGACACCTGACACCGAAATCCACGTCCGCCCCCGCCGGCGGCGACAGATCGTACACCAGCTGACCTAACTTCCCCGTGACCCCTCTCACCTGCTGGGGCCGGTATCGGCCCCCAGGCCCAAAAAGGTTGTCCGGGGGTACGGTGGGTTCCACGTGGGAGAATTTTCCGTCTGTGTAGCCGATGAGAGCGTCGTGGTATTGCCTCTGGCCGGGACCCCAGCGCATCTCCCCGAACCGCAGGAGGGCAAAGGAGCGCACTCCGTCCGTCGTCAGGATACACTGAAATGTGTTTGTCTGAAAATGACAAAACACAACGGTTTTAGTTAGTACAGTAAAGTTTATTTATAGAGCACCTTTCAAAACCAAGGTGCTTTACAAGAGAAAACAAGGTTTAAAAGAAGCATTACAACAGGAGAATGGCACAATAAAAACAACACATTAGACACATTTAGAGGCGTCACTGCTCAAAAAATAAAGAGATAAATAAAAGCACAAGAATCAAGCACAGAAACACAGTGAAAAAAAATATGTCTTTTAGTTAGTAGTAGTAGTAAGTAAGCAGTGGTGGAATGTAACAATGTGCATTTACTCAAGTAATGTACTTAAGTACAAATTTGAGGGACTTGAACTTTAAATCAGAGGGAAATATTGTACTTTTTACTCCACTACATTTATCTGACAGCCTTAGTTTTACTACTTTACTAATTGTGCATAAACATTTGAAAAAAATGTAAAATATGGTATATAATATCTGTTTTGATGTAATTTTAATTGTTAATTATTTTGAGAATTATTTGTCATTTTTTATGCTAAAACATTTCATGGTTCAGGCTTTACAAATGTGAAGATTTACTGCTTTTCCTTTTTAATTGTATTTTCTAGTAATTTAGAGCTTCTTCTGCATTGAGTAAAAATAGCCCAAAATCTCAAAATAGCCCAAAATCTCAAAATTGACCAGTGCATGAAAAAAACTTGTTGCCGGAAGTGTCTCGCCTGAGTATCCCTGACTAACACAACATTGTAACACAATTCCCACCATACAAGAACAACAGTGCAAAAAATGTCATTGCAAGAAGACATACAACAGACAGATGGCAGCAGATCTCACTACACGATGCATTCAGGGCCCATAGGTGAAACTGCCCCAAGGTGGCACCAGAGTTAAACTAAATAACACTGGTGTTCCAGGAACAATTTGAGCGGGAGGTTAAAGGGTTCACATTGCACAGAACAACAACAACAACAACATATGAAGTAGGACAAACATGCAAGCAGACAGTAACTGCTGGTCACACATTTCACTGAGACTGATACACAGAGATTTATAGGTAGAGCTTTAGTTAGTTAGAGTTTGAAATGATGATAATAATAGTGATCTTTTTATAATCTTATGGTGTGTTTTATCCTACAGAGACTGAGACTGAGAATGTGAATTATGCCGTGCATGAGCGGAGTACGAGACAATGGGCCCCTGGACACAGACATGCAAAGGGCCCCACCATCTTTCCTACATACAAGAGCAAGACACAGATGTTGTGATGCTTTTGCTTTTTTCGTGTCTCTTTGTGGTCATTTTGTGTCTCTTTGTCATTGTGTGTGTGTCTGTTTGTGGTTAATTTGTTTCTTTATAGTCTTTTGTGTCTCTTTTGGTAATTTTGTGTCTCTGTGGTCATTTTGTGTCTTGTTGTGGTTACTTTGTATCTTTGCGGTCCTTTTGTGTCTCTTCTGGTAGTTTTGTGTCTCTTTGTGGTCATTTTGTGTCTCTTTGTCATTATGTGTGTGTGTCTCTTTGTGGTTAATTTGTTTCTTTATAGTCTTTTGTGTCTCTGTGGTCATTTTGTGTCTTGTTGTGGTTACTTTGTATCTTTGCTGTCCTTTTGTGTCTCTTCTGGTAGTTTTGTGTCTCTTTGTCATTGTTGTGTGTGTCTTTGTGGTTGTTTTGCGTCCCTTTGTGGTTACTTTGTTTCTTTATAGTCTTTTGTGTCTCTTTTGTTAGTTTTGTGTCTCTGTGGTCATTTTGTGTCTCTGTGGTTACTTTGTCTCTCTGTGGTCTTTTTTGTGTCTCTTTTGGTCATTTTGTGTCTCTTTGTAGTCCTTGTGTGTGTCTTTGTGTTTGTTTTGTATCTCTTTGTGGTTTCTTAATCTCTCTGTAGTCTTGTGTCTCTTTTGGTCATTTTGTGTCTCTGTGGCTGTTTTATGTCTCTTTGTAGTTATTTTGTGTCTGTTTGTCGTTACTTTGTCTCTTTGTGGTCATTTTATGTCTATTAGCTGTTGCTTTGCGTCTCTTTCTAGTCGTTTTATGTTTCTTTGTGGTCTTTTTGAGTGACATTTTGCAGGTGAAGGCCAGGGGGGCTGCCAGTAATCCATCCATGATGCCATGATATATGTACCAGGATTATACAAATAAATTAGTTTGAGAAAAAATAAAACTGTAGTTAGAACAACCAAGCCGGTGCAAAATGTATGCTTTAGGCATTGCATTCAATATGAAACTGTTACTGATGAATATGTGTTCAACAGTTTTGGTATCTAAATACCAACTGTGGCTCAGAGGTAAAGAAAGAGAGAAAGAAAGATCTGATGGGGTTTGAATCTTTACCTCTGAGAAGTTGATGTTCTGGTAGGAGACGGGCATCACGTGGTCCCAGGTGATCTTGAGGATCCAGGCAGGGGTGAAGGCAGGCTTGTTTCTCCGCTCCTCAAACTGTGTCACCTCCTCTGCCGTACGGTTAAACACTATCTGGGAGTAGACATCTGACATATCCAGCTCATGGTATTCCTGAAAGATCAGAAAAAGAAAAGGAGTAATATATCACACAAGTTGCAGAATAAAGCTATTCCATTATTTGTTTCGTAAACTGCATCTCTATCAAATAAAGACTAAGTTGTTCTTAGACTTTTTCTTCTTTACTTCTTTCTTTCGACTGAAGAAAAAATAAAAACAACTCTTTCTGTTGTTTTACAGCAGTTAGCATCCATACATGTTGTATTACTGCTATTGTGCTGGACTGAAATATAAATTCTGAACTTTACGTGTAATTATTTCACATCTGTTTGAGTAGAGAGTAAATTCAGTCAAGCCAAACCGAAGTTGTTCACAAAACAGACAAGCTAGCACTAGTTAGTGCTAGCCTAGCCTAGCGTTAGCCTAACGCTAACTAGCCAGCTAACGTTGTGTTGTAGCTAACCGACTAGCTGTTAACCCAGTTAGCTTGAGGCTACGTGTTACATTGTGTGTATGTTTCACACATATATCTGCTTATAAATGTGATGTACATATAACTCACATGTACTCGTATCATATCCCTCATCAGACTGCATCCAGAAGACGTTGAAACCTGTTTTAAAAATCTTAACTGTCTGAATGAATCAGCTGATTAGCTGATGATGGAAAAAGCTAACGAGTGAGTCATGTCACTTCGTTCCTATGTCTGTTGAGAGTTGCACGCGCATTCAAGTACAGCCGCGTGCGCAGCATGGTCATAGTCTGCGCATACGCTGACTTTTGCGCATTCAAGATTCAAGATGTCCATTGGTCACTCCGGTTATACAAGTAGCCTACAATCATGTGAAATGCTTAGGCTGGGAGGATCCATTAAAGAAATATTAAATATAATAAACTAAAATATAATAACAAAATGTGTATGCATGTGTAGAACGGATTGTGTGACAGGATGTCCGGGCAAAGACTTCCTCTTCCGTGCTCCGCTCTTTGTTAACAGTCCGACTAGAAACTTGAGATGTGAGAATGGATTTTTTTTTCAAAGGCAATTGTGTAATCCAACTTTGAAAGCAATTAGTTTCTTTTATTATGAGAGTCGAACGTTTCTTCACACAATACACAAACATCGATACTTTTTGTAGGTGTTTTCGGTCCAGACGACATTTCGAGCGCTCCGCTTCTTTCGCTCGCCACGCAGACTGTTTACCTGTCCCTGATCCACTGTCTGATACTACTCGGACCACAAACGGAAACCAGAACGCTTCCGATTCCAAAATCTTGTCCCCTTGCGTACAGATTCTGCGATCATATAGAGAGTCTGTCTATAGAGATTACCTGCAGCCAGACGATGACTCCTGTTGACATCTCACCTGATAGAGCAGCCGTCCGTCCCCCTGCGTGAGGTCAGCGTCATCCCAAAACACCGCCAACAGAGCCGAATCCATGTCGTCGGGGAAACCAGTGGCCAAAGGAGCCGGCAGCAGGTGCTGCTCATTCTCAGCTGCAGATTGAAACTGGATGAGGCCGTTGTCAGAAAACTGAGAAAGGAAGGGGAGATACAGATATGATATCAAAAAGGTCGACTGTCATTTTCTGTCATAAAAACCCAACTTTATGGCTATTTTTAACTTCATTTTGTCATTTATTTGATCCTGATTTCATCATAAGAGCTGTGTGAATTATTATTATTTCATTGCTGCAAAGCAAAACATGTAAGCCCCATATCAATCACATGGTTCCTACACATTTTCCATTTCAAAATTCCATACTTTTCTAGACTCAAATTTCCCGACTCCTTGGTAGATTTGTCAGACCATATTTGACATCTGACCACAAATAGAGAAGCAAATTAATTTTTTTAAATTATTAATTTTATATTTTAGAAAACAAAATAAAGACAATAGTCTGAAAACACAAATAGTTTTCCATACGCTCTCCTTTTTTCCATACTTATCCAGACCTGGAAACTACTAAAAACCAAATTCCATACTTTTCCATACTGCACAGGAACCCTGTGGTAATGTTGTGCTGCCATCTACACATTGTGGATTTAAATGTGAAAATGTGTATTGCTATCAAATATCAGACTCCTGAAGGTTATGTGGCATTCTGTTATATTCCACTGAGCCTTATGTTACCTCTGCCAGTTTTAATATCTCAAAACTTTAATTACATTTCTTGGGAAGTTAGAATTAAATTTGCTGGAAAGGAGGAAGTGATTCTTTTTTTGGTGTGGATCCAGGAATTTCATCATAAGGTTTCTTAATATTGTGAGATGTGACCTTTGGATTCAGATGCAAACATTTCTCAATATACTTACATAATATACATAATAAAAAAATAAAAAAAAGGTTTTAGAGGATTATACAATGTTGGCACCCTCTGAGATCTTCCTAGTGTTGTACATAAATGCACTTAGAAACTCACATAAATCCTCTTGTACAATGTTTCGAGAATGATGATATCTTTTCGTAGTGTGATGTACGGGGAATTTCCATCTTCCATGTCCATGTTTACTCCTTTATCACCGACCTCGGCTCCAAAGGGGTACAGGCTGCTCTCTGTTGGGGGGGCAGACAGTTAATCAGTGGCAAAACTAAACATAGATACATTATATTTTCATCAACCAAACTAATCAGCTCACTTATTTGAAATTTGAAGTAACTTTGGAAAAAAATAAATAAATAAAATAAAATTCACAATGTATCAGCCCGTGTCTTGTAATTCAGTGGGGGTCGTTTGAAAATAAAAAAGCACGGTCACTCTGATCTATTGCCCTGCTGCTGTGTGAGCTAGGCCTGGGGTACTCAACTACTTTGAAAAAAATTAAATAATATATAGAATATAGAATGTTTGTTTTTTTTTAAAGTAAAAAATCTAAATCAAAAAATAATTAGTTGACAATATGGAGGATGGAAACTGCCAAAAATAAAAATAAAACCAAGTTAATGAATATGCCATTAAATGTACAAAACATAACATTCAAAATAAATGTAGGCATTAATTGATAAAATGTGACATAAATTGATATTTATGTTTTCATTTCATTTTTTGTTTTAATTAATTAATTAATTAATTTTTAAATGTTTTAATTTGTATTTGTTTATTATTGCCTTATTTTGTTTTTAAATTTACTTTGAACATTTTCTTAATGTATTTAATCATTTTTAAATGTATTTATTTATTATTCTCCCTTTGGATTTCTCCCCAGATTTATTTCCTCAAAATTATTAATTTCTGTATATTTCTTTTTTATTTCAGCAGCTTCCGTCCTCCGGACCCCCATATGATAAGATTCTAGATAGAAAGGTAGATAGTAGATTGATAGAAATTTTGCTTTTAGATGTTTAATGACAGAAAGTGTATGAACCCCATGACCCGGTCATTATGTTACTTCTGGATGGAATTATAGTGGAAATAAATTATTCCCCTTTTTGGTGGGGACCTCATTTTGAGAACCACTGCTCAAAACAGTCATCTAAAAGTAATGTTGTAAATGCTTAAAAAGTAGCTACAAATAATGAACATACAGTTCAAATAGTTAACTAAAAGTAATGGAAAATGGCTGAAAGAGTTAAATAAAAGTAATAGTGCAGCTGAAATAATTAGCTAAAAGTAATGGCTAAATGTCTAGCTTCTGTCATTAGTAGTACAAATACAAATTTGACCAAACCTAAACATTGACAGTTTAATTGTATAAAAAATACTGTAATAATATTGTAAAAAAGAATTTTTTTTTAAAATTATAAAAAATATTGTGAATGGTGTTAATTAATATCCAGTTAATGATAAATTGGTTGCCTTTGAATTAATTTACCCTAATTACATCTTCACTCTATTTTGTTCAAGTTTCTTTTTTTTGAGAGCCCTTGTTTCAAATAGTATTTGCTAGCTTTACACTACATAGGAGTTGGATAAATGGGACTTGCTAGTTACAACCGCCAAGGAGGTTATGTTTTTGGCTCGATTCCGTGTTCAGAAAACCTGCATGTACACGCTAATTTTGGTGGAGAAGGGGTATTGGATAGGGGAGAAAAACCCTCTCCGGCTTGTTTGCATTTCTTGATTAACAAAGGCATAACCAACCCTTCTGAGTCATTATTCTGCACACTGTGCTGTTCTGCGGACAGGAACAGGTGTAAGACCCTGGCAGGTTGGTGCAGGATGTTTCCCCAGGACACGTCTCGGGTGACACACACTCATCGAAGTCCACACACCCTCCTTTTCCACGGCCGCTGTCTTCAGTAGCATTCCAGCCCCGACCGCAAGAGCACGTAAAGCCTCCTGCGTGGTTGGAGCAGGTGGCAGCGTGGTGACACTGCCCATTCTCCTGCTGGCACTCATCAAAGTCTACACACAGCGTCCCGACACTCACAAAGCCGGGTGTACACACGCACACAAACGACCCCAGGGTGTTGTGGCAGCGAGCGAGAAGGTGGCAAGGTTTGGTCAGGGCGACGCACTCATCCACGTCTTTGCACCAGGAGCCATTTCCAGCGAAGCCGAGAGGGCAGTGGCACGAAAAGGAGCCAAGGGTGTTCCAGCACCGTGCCGAGGGGTGGCACGGCGAATCCTCGCATTCATCGGTGTCGACGCACGCCTGTTTCTCCTCGTGATACCCCAATGGACAAGAGCAGTTGTGCGCTCCAGGCAGGTTGGTGCACACCTGGTCAGAGCGGCAGGTGGTGTTGTCCTCGCATTCGTTGATATCCTCGCAGCCTGCGCTAATGGGTCTGTACCCGGGAGAACATGGGCACAAAAAGGACCCTGCCGTATTGTTGCATAAAGAGTGCTCGGGGCAAGGGGTGCCATCTGGGTCGCTACACTCGTCCACATCCTGACACTCCGTACCATTCAGAATAAACCCCTCGTTACAGGGACACCGGTAAGACCCAGGGATGTTGACGCACGTCGAATGATTCCGACACACTGAAGAGTTGAAGGAGCATTCATCTACATCCACGCACTCTGTCCCATTACTCCAGAATCCTTCGATGCATTCACAGTAATATGAGCCGATGGCATTTATGCACGTGCCGTTGGCGCAAAGCTCCCCCAGCTCACTACATTCATCGATGTCCACGCACAAGTCACCTGTGCCAGAGAATCCAGTGTGGCAAATACACAGGTGGCTTCCATTGGTGTTGATGCACGTGCTGTGCTCAGGGCAGGTAGAATTGTCTCTGCACTCATTGATATCCTCGCAGCCAGTGTTGTTTCCTTGGTAACCGTCCCAGCACTCACAGACAAAAGATCCAACTGTGTTTAGGCAGTTTGAGAATTCAGGGCACTGGATGAAGCCAAGGGAGCACTCATTGACATCCAAACACAGCGAGCCGTTGCCTGAGAATCCTGGGTCGCAGGTACATTCGTAGCTCCCCTCTGTGTTCGCACAGGTGCTGTTGCCAGGGCAGGTGAAGTTCCCTGTCACGCATTCGTCCATGTCCTGACAATGTGTCCCATTGTCCTGAAACCCTGTCCAGCAGTCGCAGATGTAGGAGCCGTTAGTGTTGAAGCAGGAGGAGAAGGCAGGGCAGACTTGATCTTGCGATACGTCGCATTCATCAAGGTCCCGGCATTTGATGCCGCTTCCTTGGTAACCATCCTTGCACCGGCAGTAGAAGGAACCCTGGTGCGGGTGGCACACAGCGAGTGGATGGCAGATGCTGCTAGCATTCAGGCAGGTGTCTTTGCTCACGCATGTGCCTTCATCATACACCATGCCCAACATACATGAACATTCGTAGGAACCAGGGGTGTTGCTGCACGTCATGTTCCTGCCACAGGTTGCGGCCAGCTGACATTCATCCACATCCTCGCAAACAAAGCCATCACCCTGGTATCCATCCTGGCACCAGCAGGTGTAGGAGCCATTGGTGTTGCTGCACAAACCCTGGGCGCTGCAGTTGTGTGGCAGCGTGGAGTTCCACTCGCATTCGTTGACATCGCGGCAGTCAGTGCCATTGCCCTCTGTGCCGAGTGGGCAGGCGCAGGAGAAAGATCCAGGCGTGTTACTGCAGCTGGCAACTGGGTGGCACCCTCCATTTTGGACTTGGCACTCATCAAAGTCTATAATTTATCCAAAATGGGACAGTGTCAGGGAAACAGCCCCAAAATTGTGCTAAAAAGGGGTTGTCCACTTATGGGGTGCAAGAGAACCAACTGGTGCAATGGATGTTTAATAATGAGGAGTTGATACGTACCGGAGCAGTTTTTCCCATCACCGTTGAAGCCGCTGAGACATGAGCAGGAATAGCTGCCGATTGTGTTGACACACTTTGCAAACTCGCTGCACTCCTGCTGCCCCGTCGCACACTCGTTCACATCTGGAGAGGTGGTGGAAAAACGAGGGGGGGGGGAGGGAGATAATTAAACTTCAAAAAGTAAATAAATAAAGAAAATTAAAACAGAAATATGTATGTTATGTATTATTTTTGGTAATGGCATATTAACATTTATTTATTTATTATTTTATTTTTTGGCAGCTTCCGTCCTCCATATAAATCCATCTTCTGTTTATCTGTATCATCTGCTTTATGATTAGGGCTGAAAGATTTTCAAAAAAATATCTAATTGCGATTATTTTTACTTATATTGCAATTGCGATATGATTTGCGATATTTTGTTGTGTACACACCAGACGTGAATAAATTAATTTGCATGAATTAATTACATGTTAAGTAAAGACGCGATTAGACTTGAGTTCCGAATGATGCGGCACGAATTACGCAAATTCGCTTGTGTTGAAAAATCGGAACTTCTGCGCCGAGTGATGCGAGTAATCACGCGAATGTAGCGAGTCAAAATAAAAGATTCCAGTGTCCAAACAAGCACAAATTAAGCGAGTACATTATTTTATTATGTTTTATTATTATTTATTATTTTATACACAGCACCGAACAAGCGGACAATGCTTGTTCCAAATGGAGAGTGAATCTAGGGTTTGCTTTCACTTTCGATGAGCCAGAGAGGAGGGGCCAAGTTTGAATATTGTGTTTACAAACAACAGGCGACAATTCCTGCATAGTATGCCTTTAATTAGTAAAGTAACTAGTAACTAAAGCTGTTGGATAAATATAGTGGAGTAAAAACTACAATATTTCCCTCTGAATTGTAGTGGAGTAGAAATATAAAGTGGCAGGGAAAGAAAATACTCAAGTAAAATACAAGTACCTCAAATTTGTATAAATACAGTACTTGAATAAATGTACTTTGTTACATTCCACCACTGCTGTACGTCTATGTCTACGTCTATCAGACGTCTGTCTGTTTATCTTCTACGTATATATGTCCCACCTTTTTCTCTTTGTCACATTATGTCACCAATAAAAAAACTTTTTTTTTTTAATAAATAAATAAAAGAACTGCCTTACCGACACACTGTGTTCCAGTGAGAGCATAGCCTTTTTTGCAGACACAGGAAAACGATCCTGGGATATTCATACACTCCGTTTCATTTTGAGGACAAATGTTCTCCCTCTGGCACTCATCTATATCAGAGCAAACCAGCCCGTCCCCGACGTAACCCAAGTCACACACGCACTGGTATCCGGCAGGCGATCGGTGGCACAGGCCGTAATTGTGGCAGGCGGGGTCGCACAACAGACTGGGTGGCACACAAGTGTCATTGAATGCCACAGTGCCGTTCAAACACGAACAGATGTGAGCACCGGGGGAGTTGATACACTTTGAGAAGCCTGGGCAAATGGTATCAGAGACGGCGCACTCATCCACATCCTGACAGGAGAAGCCATCGCCGTCGAAACCCTGCTGACAGGAGCAAGAGTAGCCCCCCATGAAGTTCGTGCATAGTGCCCGCAGGTGGCATGTACTCGCCACGGAGCACTCGTCGTCATCTTCGCACTCTGTGCCATTCGCTGAAAAACCTCGCTTACAGGTGCAAGTGTGGGACCCGATGGTGTTGAGGCACGTGGCGTTGACGTGGCACGGGTCGTCTTTACACTCGTTCATATCGATGCAGTCCATGTTGCGGGCAGGGCGGTAGTAACCGACCCGGCAGAGACATTCATACGACCCGTCGATATTCTTGCACTCTTCATTCACTCGACATGGATTGTTCTGTTCCTCGCACTCATTTATATCCTGACAAAGAGTCCGGTTAACCAGGATGAAGCCTGACTGGCACAGACAAAAGAAGGAACCCTTGATGTTGATGCACATAGCTTTGTTTCTGCAACCTCCGTTATCCACCAGACACTCGTTCACGTCATCGCACAGCATCACCCCGTCTCCAGAGTAACCGACCTGGCAGGTGCAGTTGTAGGAGCCAGGAAGGTTTATGCAAAGGGCATCGGAGTGGCACTGCGTAGCCAGCGAGCACTCGTCCTTATCCACGCAACTGACGCCGTCTCCCGTGTACCCCGCCTTACACTCACAAGAGAAGGAGCCAGGTGAATTCGAGCAGGTCGCGTACGGACTGCATTTGCCTTCAGAGCACTCGTCGCAGTAAAACGATCCTCCGGTGTTGACACAGGTCGTGGTAGAAGGGCAAGTGTTGGGTGTCGCACACTCGTTAATGTCCTCACACAATCGACCATCTCCTATGAAACCTCCCAAACAGGAGCACTCGTAACTCCCGAGCCTGTTGATACAAGTGGCACTGGGGTCGCATTCATTTTCTTGGGTGCATTCATTTACGTCTGCGCACGTCACTCCATTTCCGTCAAAACCGCTGTTGCAGGTACAGAGGTATGACCCCATGGTGTTAATGCAGTCTGAGAATAGACTGCAGATGTTGTTTGCGCATTCGTCGATGTCCACGCAGCTCTGCCCGTTACTTTCGAAGCCACTGTTGCACGTGCAACGGTAGGTGCCAGGCAGATTTTCACAGCCTTTGTAGCCGAGCGAAGAAGAGCACACGTGAGGACTCTCCGAACATTCATCTATATCGAGGCACAGGTAGTTTCCGTTGCCCTTGAAGCCTTCATTACAGGTACACACGTGGGATCCGGGGTTGTTGGTGCAGGTGGCGTTCCAATGGCAGATGCTTTGGTCAGCGCATTCGTTAATGTCATCACACTGGAAGCCGTCGCCAGTGAAGCCACTTTTACACTTGCATTGACGCCCGCCCTCGTAGTTCGTACAGAAGGCATTGGTGTGGCAACCCCCGTTTTCGTTTTGGCACTCGTCGACGTCCTGGCAGTCGGTGCCATCTCCGTTGTATCCGTCGAGGCAGTCGCAGGTGTAGCTGCCCAGGGTGTTGTTGCAGCGGGCCTGTGAGTGACAGCCATGCAGGCCACTCAGGCATTCATCGATGTCGTGGCACAGCAGACCGTCGCCCTGGTAACCCATGTGGCACGAACAGGTGAAGTTGCTTCTGACATTCAGACAATCAGCCTGAGGGTGGCACCTAAAGCCTGCCGCCTCACAGTCCCTCGGGTCGGCAACTGGAACGAACAAGAGGGAAAAATACTGAATCTGATTATGTGTCTACTCAGTTTGTAGTACTATGTTTAGGGAGCATCTGTAATTTTGTGTCTACTGTCTGTGTGTTGGGTAAAGATTGACTGGAGGTAAGTTACCTGCACAGCAGTATTCCAGCCCTGCGAATAGACTTATCAGCCACAGGAGTGGAAACCTGTGTGGGCAAAGAAAAGAAAGTCATGAGAATGTTTGTTCTGTTTATACAGAAGCATTCAAATCTGAAGGTCGTCCGTTATTTTTAAGGATGAACTGAGGGCGATGTACCACAACTTTCTTTAATTCCCTCAAATGTTTTATTTGTTTTAATACATCCCATATAGTTTCTACTAAAAGAAAAAAAAAGTCATCATCCTCTCAACATTAGCCAAAATCGTACATTTTCAAATAGACCATAAAATAACTAAAGTTTTCTAAAAATCAAATTACCCAAAAGTCCAATATGTACATTGTTCTACTAACAATCCTGCAGGAAACACTGGTACAACATGCTTGAATGCCCCAATAAAGTGGTACATTTTTACCTCATAGCAAATGTCACATTTTTGAGTTTTAAGTGTTACCCAATTGATCCAAACAAAAGAGATTTTAGATTACATTTTTAATACTTTTAGGAACTTTCCAGCAGAGTTTTGTGAAATGACCACAGCTTTAGTCTAATCTTGTGATTTAAGAACACTATAGCATAACTATAGCATAAGCCAGTGGTTCCCAAACTGGGGGGCATACCCCGCTGTAAGGCTAAATATAAAGAAATGATGCATGGTTCTCGACTTGTGTATTTCTTGCAGAGAAAATGTTTTTTGTTTATTCCCAGGAACTTGGTAAACTTGTCATTTTTCCCTTCCCTTCCTTATTTAATTATTAATAAACGCAAATATTGACAGCATTTGCTGCTGTATCGATACGTGTATCAGCAAGGAGTACGTCACGATATATTGCCGTATCGATTTTTACTACTATACATTAGGTATGTATTCATTTTTAACATTTTATTTTACCTAGAAACCCTGATACCAACAATTCAGTTGGACTAATTAATTAACAAATGTATCCATAAATAGAGGGAATTATCAAACAATTCATTACTAGAGGGGAAAATAAAGTCAATCCATCACCAAATACAATAAATAAAAGGAATTTGTACACAACTAAATTATATCAGTGAGACAATAATACACAGGTTTTAGGTTTTAGACAAAGTATGTGTGGAGTCGTCCATATAATGAATCATCTTTCTTTGGATCCAAACGAAGCATTTATGCTTTAATCATATAAAAAATGATCATGAAACAAAGATAAAATAAGATCAAATGTGGGTCAGGGTCACATGAAATGGATTAATGATAACTTGCTAACTATAAAGAGTTATAACAATCTTCGAGCACCCCTAAAATAAGTCCCAATAACATAAACAAGAAAGACGTACTTAATACAGTAGCAGAGATTTGCACTCACCGCATATTTCCCGGTCTCCTGGTGCTCCTCGAGTCTTTCGTGGGGGAGAAAGTGCCAGCTGCCCTCCTCTGGATGATCTCTCTCCTTCTCTTCATCGAACCTCTGTCGTCGAGCAGCCTCTCTCTCCTCCTTCTCCTCTACCTCTGTTTTGATTCGTCCACCCCTGGGACTCGGGACAATGGCCCCGCGCAGCATCCCATGCTCGGCCCTGACATCTTAAACCTCTGGGAAGGTGAACACCCATATTCTGCTGCTTTATGTGTCGGCTCTCAACACAATGAGCGGACCGGTTGCCTGAGGCCTCCGTTTGTCCTCCTAACTGTAAGAAGACAAGACACCAAAAAATGACTTTCTGTCACCTTGTTCATCAGGGATTTAAGGTATTTGTTTGATTCTTCTGCATTTTTTGGAGGTGTCAATTTGTGTGTTAAAAACACCTGGATAATATTTACTTTATTTATATAGACAGGGACAGTGCACAATAAAACATTAACTTCATATAAAACAAAGAGAGATGTATTGAACCAGGTTTTAGCAAAAATGTTATTTTCCGCCCCTAGTCCCTGGGCAGGTATATTACAATCACTGTTCTGCCCTACACAGGCAGAATAGTGTAGAACTCAGAAAAATGACTTTAAAGTTGTTTTGGTGTCCAGTTAAATGGATTGTAGACATAATATTTTTGCCCCTTCTTCCAAAGTTAAGGTACTCTGCCTTTGCATTGTCTGCAAAATAATAATGAGTCGTGCAAAAGGAATTAACTTCCATTTGATCCCTCACTTTGTTATTACAGTAAGCAATATACAATGTAATGCTTATGACCTAGATATAATCTAGTGATATATCATGAAACTATCCACTTAATATAATACAAATGTCTATAAAACAATTTATTTTTAAACAACTTTACTTTGTCTTTTGATGGTAAATTACCAACTCACATCATCAGGACCCAAATTGGATAAACTTTGTATTGAATTAAAACCTTCCCTCTTTTATTCAGTCTGTATAATGTATGAAGTTTGTGTGAAATGCTTCAGTGTATGATATAGAATAAAGAGGCAAATCACCGTAACTTAAGAGCAGGAAAACAGGAACATGCATGGCTCAGAGGCTGAAAAATGAAGCCAAGTGCCAAAAACTGCAGTTCCTTGAATGGCCACTTGAGGCTGGCTCCAAAAGTGAGTCAATCCCCATAGACCTCCATGTTAAAATGCCCAACCACATGTTTACAGCCTGGTACAAAAAACGGTTTTTGGTCTGTATAGCTAATTTCCCTGTTCATGACAACTGTACGGGGGGTGAATTTTTAAATAACTCACCGGTTTTAATTATATTAAGGTTTAAAGTTATGCATAATTAAGGGCATGGCCGCTTTGAGTGACAGGTGGTGAAGATAGACTGTAGGCTTCATTTGGTCCGCCTCAGCTCCATCCACGCTCCACCTCTTTGTCCATTTTTGGATTAATCGAGTCAGGCACTGCCTAGTCTGGCTGGGTAGAGGCATAGAGGCACTACTTCCTCCTGGATTGGTAGATAAACCATCTTCCAGAGCTATAGTATATGGAGGCTTCACCTCTCGAGCACCGATGATCAATGTTTGTTTCTAGTATCACTAAAAGTCCTATCACACAGTCGACATACGCTTTTTCTTTTGTGGGGAATTAGCCATTTTAATGTCCTGCCTTGACTAGTCTCACATAGTCAGACTTATATCCATAGTGCTGTGTCCTCTACACGTGTAAATGCTCCACCAAAACAAGTTTCCTCCCGACACTATTTTGCAGAAGCACATTCGCTGCATCTGGTGCGTAGCACCGCCCACCATGCACCCAATGCGACTGTGATTGGTTGAAAGAAATGCACTCCAGGCCAGGGAGTTTTGTTCCACTATACCAGAGGGAAAGACATTCAATCCAGACCGACTCCCCCAGCGTGGACACAGCGCTGTGGATATAGGTCTGGCTACGCGAGACTAGGCACTGCCAAGATGGCGATGGCTGGAGCTGCCCATATTGAGCTTCATTTTGGCTCTTCAGAAAACTATGGGTGACGTCATGTTTTATACAGTCTATGATCTCAGCCAGTGTAAATGCAGTCCATACAGCGAGACCATGTTCTTACAGGAATTGTTTTTTAATTTACATGATAATGTATCCAGATACAGATATCATGTATGTATCATGTGTAAATGGCATTTACCAGTCATTTGTAAAACTTGGCTGGTACTGGACACTGACTAGTGAAAATTTTACTTAAATGTATTAAATTTTACTTCTTTGTCTCTCGCAAAGGCCCATCTCAACCATACAGATTTTTCTGGGCCGCAACGACCAATCAGGTCTAAACTTGAACGAGGTGACACGGGGAGTTGCTAGGCTCGTAACCCATCCTTCATACAACAGCGTGACACACGACAATGACATAGGTCTTCTGCAGCTGTCGGCGTCTGTGGAATTTACGGACTACATACAACCGATCTGCTTAGCCGCGGCAGGGAGCACTTTCCACACCGGTGTTAGCAGCTGGGTCACTGGCTTTGGTTATACTCAGCCTGGTAAGCTCACACACTGTCCACTTTTATCACATCATTCCTAAATAATCAGCAATAATGATGCATACAGATGTGTTCTGTAAAAGTAGCACCTCTCACTGCAGCCTAGTGCATTGCTGAGTGAATCTGATATGCTAATAATGCTTGAATAATAATTTGTGTGCACATAATTTAGGGCTGGACGATATGGCAAAAAATATGATCACGATAATTGTTTCTATATTGATCGATATTTATCTTGATATATATTATATATGTTACAACCAAGACAAATAAAAAACAAGAGGATGATCGGATCACAACGGCCCTGGCACATTTAAGTACAACTGTAAAATAAAATATAGTTTAGAAATATGAATTATGTACTGGCTTTACATCTCTCAAATGTTTTAGAGGTAACGTTAGAAATCTGAGTAAAAAGTGCAAATTGTAAATATTGCAAACAATCATGATGCTACATCTTTTCGCTTTTTCCTGAACCCATCTTTCTCCACTGTGCTCAGCTGCATCATGTCTTTCGCTATAAAGTAAGAAACAACGCTTGTCAAATCCTTACTCCTTTTTGATCACTTTTCATAGCATATGCTAGCCCCTGTTAGCCAAAAGCAAGCGGGTTTTAGCGCTGCTAAAACTTAGGGATGGACAAAAATATTTTTTTATTTGTTTTATTATCCAGCCCTAACATGTTTTTTTTCTCTTACATTACTGCTGTTCCTCACAAAGCTATTAGCTCTACCATATATTTTGCTTCTATTTGAATATCAATATTTTAATATCTCCTATTAGGTATACATTCCCCATCCAACATCCTGCAGGAGGTGAATGTACCAATAGTGGGAAACAATGAGTGCACATGCGCTTATTCTTATCTCACAGGCAACATGCTCTGTGCTGGGCTCAGTGCTGGAGGCAAGGATTCATGTCAGGTGACCACCGCTTTTTGTGTATTTTGTATGCAATGCCTTGTTGACTGCTGGAGGTGACATGTATTTTTCAGGGAGGTGATAGAGAGCAGAGTAACCTGTGGTTACATGGCAGATGTTATATCCAGTGGATTGGTTGCCAAAGACACCTAAAATAAAAATCTTAATCCCAGAAATGTGAAAAATTACATAAAAGAGCTGCAGATCATGCACATGTTTAGACCAATGTAAATTTTGGCATCTGATTTTAATTTAGTTTAAAAATGTGCATTACTTTATAGTCACACTTAAGTCTTTGGATTAGGAAGTAACGATAAGTCATAGCCAATTTATGTAATTCAAGACTGTTTATGAACCCCAGTATGCAGAAATATTCAAATACACCATTTTAGAATAGGCGAGAATAACACATTTATACTCCATGGGAAAAACTGGTTTTTGCCCCAAACTACATGGGATTAAAGTGGGTAAAGATGGGTATCATCTAGCTTCAAATCCAGCCCGCTAAAGCCTCTGAAAGACATATTGTGGGCGTCAGCAGTTAACAGTGTCAGGATCAGGATGGGACAGAAAAGTCGTTGGTGTGAAATAAAATGTTTAAAATGCAGATATAATGTAAGATGTGTTTTGACAACATCTTTGGCAATTTGTGACTTTTAATCTTTTTACAGGAGATGATGTACACAACTATGATGAAGTGGAGCAACGCTGTAAGTCTTTAATCACTTATCTTTGAAAAACATTTCAAGTGAAAGCAGCTCTTCATCTTTGGATCTCTGGTCTTTAACACCAACTATTTCTTGCTTTTCAGAGAGTTCCAGACCCAAAGTCTCTGGAGAAGCGGTTGCTGTGTGTGGAGATTTCTGAGACGTCTGTGGACGTCATCATGACGGTCATGGAAGTGGTGGCGTCCGTCGGGACCGTCGTCGGCTTTCTGCCGCTCGCCAACAGGGTACAAAAACACACACACCTGCAGTTTTCACATTTAAGTGTTGAGAGAATCGCCATGTCAGCGTATCTGCAGGCCTTAAAACATCTTAAAAATTATTACATTTAGTTCCCTCCTAATATGATTTACAAAAGATCTTGAATATGTTTTCTTTCCTTCTGTAGACAGCAATTTGTTTTCATATCTATAAACTAAAGTGTAACGTTTTCAGCACCATCAGACTTGTAGCAAATACTACTTTCTGTCTACAGAGACTAAGAAGCTCATCGACTCATATCATCGCTCATCGCCATATTTAAGCAAATATGTTTGAGTTTGTTTGACCTTTGGGTACACCCAGTTTGCTTTAATATCCTGTAACTTCACATACAATGGATTCTTATGTCTCTGCTCTCTCTCTGTTGCTTTTGTCTCGTCACTTCCTTCATCTCTCCGTCCTCTCTGTCTTTTCTCTCTTTGTCTGTTCTACCTCAGATATACATTGAGATGTCTGACTCCAGCAGTGTAACCAAGGTGGTGGAGAAACACAAGACTTCATCACTGCACTCTCTGAATATGGCTTGGTATGCACGTGTCCTTTTAAAAATCAGGGGTATGAAATGGGGTTAAATTAGTTCTCTAATTACTCACATCTGTTTTCCCTCACAGTTTTTAGTTTGCATCTGTATGTGTTAATATATTTAGATATTTTAATCCACCATCCTCACACCTAATCTGACCAACTCATTCTTTTTCTCTCTCCAGGAGCAAGGTTCAACGTTTTGAGCCGTGAGTATATCACTTTGTTGTCTGGCTTACTGGATGTACAGTTATGGTGACCTGACCAATCAGGCAGTCTCCTCCCCTCCTGCTATCCCCACTATCTATTTTACAAGCGCACAGTCGCTGCACCCGGGGCGTTTTTCTCATTTCTCATCTTCCATTACTCATCACCCGTGGTGTACCGTAAGGTTCGATTTTAGATCCAGTTTTATTTTCTATATAATGCTCCCATTTGGTCAAATCATCCAGTGTCAGAATGCCTCTTTCCCATCTTTCTCTCCCCTGGCTCCCTGTTCGTTTGATTTTAAGAATTTATTGATCACTTTTAAAGCATGTCTTTTTAACAAATGCTTTATTCAGCCATTTGTGAGACTAATCCATTTCCGACTGACAGTGCTTTTGTTTGTAATTTTAGTTTGAAGAGCCTAAAACAGCGTCTACAAGATTCAAGTGAAATCACAATCAACTTTGAACCGGATAATGGGTCACAACCTGCTCTGCAAACCAGGGGCCCTGGTGGATCCACCATTTCTGAGTCCATCACAGCAGGACTGAGTGCTACAAACGAGTCCATCACAGCAGGACCAAGTGCTTCTGCCGAGTCCATCACAGCAGGACCAAGTGCTTCTGCCGAGTCCATCACAGCAGGACCAAGAGCTTCTGCTGAGTCCATCACAGCAGGACCAAGAGCTTCTGCCGAGTCCATCACAGCAGGACCGAGAGCTTCTGCCGAGTACATCCCAGCAGGACCGAGTGCTACCACTGAGTCCATCACAGCAGGACCGAGTGCTTCTGCCAAGTCCATCACAGCAGGACTGAGTGCTACCACCGAGTCCATCACAGCAGGACCAAGTGCTACCACCAAATCCATCACAGCAGGACCAAGTGCTACCACCAAATCCATCACAGCAGGACTGAGTGCTACAAACAAGTCCATCACAGCAGGACTGAGAGCTTCTGCCGAGTCCATCACAGCAGGACCGAGTGCTTCTGCCAAGTCCATCACAGCAGGACCAAGTGCTACCACCAAGTCCATCACAGCAGGACCGAGTGCTACTGCCGAGTCCATCACAGCAGGACCAAGCGCTACCACTGAGTCCAACACAGCAGGACCGAGTGCTACCACTGAGTCCAACACAGCAGGACCGAGTGCTACCACTGAGTCCAACACAGCAGGACCAAGTGCTACCACCACAAGTGACAAAGCAATGAAGGAGAACGGTGAGAAACCAGGAACTGAGAGCACCATGGACTCCACACTTGGTCCTGAATTAATTAAAGCTATAGAGAAATCAGAAGTAAAGGGGGAAGAGTGGACACTAACAACTTCGATCTCTGCAGTTGATTTGACCTCTTGTAACATTTTGTTTAAATAGAGTTATTTTAGCTCATCCATCTAACCTGCAGGCCTATTATTACAAACAACACATCAGTCTCACAGAACTTTATTTTCAAGTAAAAAAAAAAATATATATATATTAATCCTAAACCTTGCTTGCATAGTTCACTTTGCCAATATTGTTTTTAGTTCAGAAGATATCTCAGAAATGGTTTCAGATTTCAGAAATAGGTTGAAAATTAGAAAGTTAAATGTGTCAATCTGGATTCAACAGATATAGACATGAGCATGGGGAGATGATGATGATGATGATGATGATGATGATCTTTAAAAATATTAATATTCATCTAAATTAAATGTGATCTTTTGAAGATCCTGTGACTGAAGTGAAGACACAAACGGATGCAGCATCAGCAAAGGATGCCTCCAAATGCAGTGCAGTTATCTCTCTGACTGTTGGGGAGATGGTAGAAAAGTACCTGCATCCATCCAACATAAGTAAGAAATGTCTGCATGTGATCATATTTTTAACGTCTTTCATTTTGTTGTTTTACATTTGCTTTGTCTCTCTTTCACAGTGTGCTTCATGCAGCAACCTGATTTTCCTGTAACAGTAGGTTTCCTCAAATCTCTTGTGTGAAGTATTGCAGTATTTACACATTTTCACATTTTTCTGATGATGAATTTGACTACTCAACAAGATCCCAGTCAACACTTTTTCTCACATAATGCCACCGTCCTGAGGACTAAGTGCCCTCGTCTTAATCTTTAACTCTTTCCCCGCCAGGGTTTTATTAAAAAGTTGCCAGCCAGCACCAGCATTTTTGATTGTATACACAAACCCCCAGAATATATTGTACTATGAATATGTAAACAGTTAATATATCAAAAGAAAGTTCAGACCTTCTGTTTTTATGGAAAAATATATATTATAGCTTCATTCATTCTATTTTTTATCAACACTTATTGAATGTTGGTCATTTTTATCAAAAACTAATTTCGAGCAAATTGTGTTTTTTGACAAACAGAAATTTCTATCATTTTTGCCCACATCTTATTTGCCTAAATAAATCTAATCTAATCTGTCCGTTAACGTTATATGGATGAGAAAAAAAAATCTGAATCTCCAGTCCAAGGAAGGGGCCCCACATCCTTGTAAACATCATCTCGCTCCCACCCGGGGAGACACTCTGTACTATTTTCACAAGATCCGCAACCCAAATTGCTGGAAATTCTCGTCAATGGTGGGGAAAGAGTTAATTATAAACAAACCTGAACCATTACTACCACTAATTATTTCCCTCTCTCTCTGTTTCCTGAACGTCTGAAGCTGGTGCTCATAACCAACCTGCCCAAGTATTACGATGGCTTGTACACAGAGGAGGATCTTGTCAAACAGATCGTGCAGTTTGGATTTATATATTCAGAGGACAGAATCTATATTCTTCCTCAGGCACGCATGGTAGGCATCGGGTTATAAACCCACACCGGTTTCTCATGTTTGTGCTTTTGCTTTTTTGTTTCTGATCAGATTCTGACATGAATGATCTGTGTGTTTTTTGTGTTTCACAATTGTAATGCCATTTTTCTTTTTCTGTTTCCAAGACGAGTAGTCCAACATTGACATTTTTTAAAAGTTAATTTGTGAAATCACCCTTAACTGTTACTTGGAGCAGTGCTCCCAGTAATGTTAGCTGCAGGCACATTACCAATGGCATCATTTCAAAGTAGACATTTAAAAAGTAACTAAAATGTTGCTCATCACAGTAACGGATTGCTTTTTGGTGGAAGTACCTAGTAAAGTAACTGTTACTTTTTTAATGAGGTAACTAGTAACTAACTAATTACTATTTTTCAGTAACTAGCACAACACTGGTCAAGAGTTTTTTGCATACTTATTGTTATATATACATTATTGGTGCCTATATGAAACCATGAGACTGATTTTATCCACACTGAAAGCCTATATGAGACTGACTTTAACCACATTCTACCAACAAATGTGCTACATTTTTTCTCTCTGGTTTTCCTCTCAGGCTTTCGTCTTGATGCCAAAACCCAAGTGTGTGATCAAAATGATAAAAGCCTGCCGAGGGAAGAGATTAGGTTTCAAAAGATCTAAACTCCAATTCCGAGCAGTTGCCAGCGACATTGGAATGGCACCGGTAAGCATGTACACAACACTGTTTTTATTCAGGGACTCATGTATCCATAGAAAACACTATTTTCTAACCAGCTTTGCACTTGGTGGATTTCTGTCATTTCTAACTGCAGTTGCAGCATTCTGCCACCCAGTGGCGGTGTCGCTCTATCATAGTCGTAATGTCTGAACGTCTACCAGAGCAAATTAAACATGATTCACACAGATTCATTTGGTTCTTACGCTATGTCTCCCGCATAGCTAAATATTGTTTCTGCTACAAGAAGAACTTTATAGTTTAAAGAGCCGCTCCGGATTAAGTTTTTGTCTATATGCTTTTTTGCTACAAGACATATCATGAGTAAAATGAGCAGTCAACAGCATGGCTGCACATGTCTGCCTTGAAACTGCAGTGTGCCAACAACAGTCTCAAAAAAAAAAAAATAATATGTGAAATGTATGTGTGTATTGGCATTAGTGTGGTGTATTGTGGGAAATGATCTAATATTAACACTGTCTACTCTGATGTTTCTCTTTTTAGCTTTTGTTTTATAAATCGCTGATGGAGCTGATGGGTTTTGTAAGTAACACACACACACACACACACACACACACACACACACACACACACACACACACACACACACACACACACACACA
>JAOVVB010084669.1:0-13544 GCA_028570985.1 Heterobranchus longifilis
AATGAGAACAACAGCAAGAGACAGAACGGAATGGTGCAAGCTTGTTGACGCCTGCAAACCCATAATATTTGCAGCCGGATGATGATGATGATGATGATTTTTACTTTACAGCAGTCCGTTAGTGTGTGTGCACACTTGTGTGTCAGAGATGTTTTTTGTTAATTTTACAGATGTTTCCATTAGTGTGTGTGTGTGTGTGTGTGTGTGTGAGTGTGAAAGTTGTCCCGCTCAGTAGTTCGTCCCCCCTCTCAAATAAGACAGGAGGAAGGGTTACTGTGTAAGAAAGGAAGAGGGAGAGGGCGTTGCACAAACACACACATGCACACACATACACGTTGCATACGCGCACAAACACACACACACACGTGCCCAGACAAACACTAACGGAAACACTGTCAGGATTTATTTTTACTTTTTTCAAAAGGTAAAATGCAGGTTAATTTTTTATATCTTTACTTTATATTTTGTATTAATTATTTTTATATACATTTTTTTTTTGGGTTGTGGAACAAATAATCTGACTTTTTATTACTTCTTATGAGGATTTATGTTTTGATATACAAGCATTCTTCCATAACAAATTATGCTCGTAATCCAAGGTTCCACTGTATATGGGTAATGTGTTTGGACCAGTAAATTATGATTGTTTACTAACAGACAATATAAACAAAAAAATAAAAGCAACAGAAAAAAAGATCTCAAAAAGCAAAACATTCGTGCCACAATCTAAAAAAAAAATTAACAGATGAGAAACAAAGTATATAACATGTTTCAGTCAATGGTGAGAGCCATTATCCATAAATGGAGAAAACTTGGAACAGTGGTGAACCTTCCCAGGAGTGTCTGGCATACCAAATTACTCAAAAAGCACAACAACAACTTATCCAGGAGTTCATACAAGAATGCAGAGGAACATCTAAAGAACTGCAGGCCTCACTTGCCTCAGTTTAGGTCAGTGTTCATGATTCATCAATAAGAAAGAGCCTGCCAGAGTTCCAAGGTGAAAGCCAAAAACAACACAAAGGCTTGTCTCCCAGGTCTTTTAGGCAAATATTCTGTGGACTGATGAGACAAATGTTAAACTTTGTGGAATTTGTGCGTCCTGAGCCTCAGATATTACTAGCCATAAATGATGGAACCATGAGTTCTGCGTTCTACCAGAAAATCCTGATGGAGAATGTCCGGCCATTACTTTATGACCTCAAGCTCAAGCGCACGTCAGTTATGCAGCAGGACAATGATCTGAAACACACCAGCACGTCCACCTCCGACTGAAAATCAAGATTTTTAAATGGCCTAGACAAAGTCAGGACTTTAATCCAATTGAGATGTTGTTGCATGACCCTAACCAGGCTGTTCCTGCTAGAAAACCCTCCATTGTGGCTAAATTAAAACAATTCTGCAAAGAAGAGTGGGCCATAATTTCTCCAAAGCGATGTAAAAGACTCATTTTTAGTTATGACAAATGCTTGATTGCAGTTTATAGTTAATATAAGCAGACAATTACTTTTTCACAAAGGGCCAGGCAGATTTGAACAGCTTTTTTCCCTTAATAAATGAAATCATCATGTTAAAACTGCATTTTGTATTAGCTTGTTTTATTTTTGTGTAATATTAAAATTTGTTTCAAGACAAGTGCCAGCAATAACCATGAGGGAACAGACTGAGGTGAACAGCAAGACATTTAAAAAGAGAATAGGTGTGTGGTGCACAACTCAGTGGTCAAGATAATGTAAGTAGCATAAGAATTGCATGCACATGTGTATCATGATATTTACTTAGTATAAAGGTATACTTAATATAAAAGTAGAACATTATGATGCTCAATTATCTTCTAAAGAAACAAGCCAGAATAAACTTGACTTAGCCCATGATCTTTACAATATTCTCTCCTTAGACTGTGTGTATGTGTGTGTGTGTGTGTGTGTGTGTGTGTGTCTGTGTACCTTTACAGAGTGATGATTTCATGTTGGTACTTTATGTTACTTTCTTTTTAAAAAATAAAAAAGTTCTTCGGCCTCAGCAAAGGAGGAAATCAAGGCCAAATCAAGGTAATCAAAAAGAGGCAGTAAATGCCACACTAAATGAAGATGTTAACGCATTTAAAGTAATATTCAATGATTCTCTAGATAAAGGCACAGCCGGGAAAAAAAAAAAAAAACAGTTTAGTTTGTAAGGAAAAAAAAGAATCCAAACCTAAAGTATGTGGACCATTTTACCCAATTAAAATGCGTAGTGAAGGATTATATGATTAAGAAAATTTAAAACATAACAGCAATACAGTAAATAAATATTCTGAAATTTGTATCTACTTTCTACGTTATTTTATTATATTGTAACAAAAATATATATTTTTTATTCTTTCCTATTAGCATGTATGCCACCTTAGTTCCTTTTTTCTTTTCAAGGTCACAAAAAATCATGTAAACATTTCACTTCGTAACATACTGTGTATAGTTGTGTATGTGACAAATAATTTTTTTTTATTATTATTATTTGGTTTAATCTCTTTAGCATTCACTTTAGGTCAACAGAATTACATGTTTGTACATTGGCTTTACTACATTTTATGTTATTCAAAGCATTAAATATTTGGAGAATTCAAGAAGGTCATTGAAGATTATAATTTAGATTCAAAAGAAAAAAAACTGTAATTTTATTATGGAAAAGGTAGTTCTACTCTATTTAAAAGACACCCATTAATCATTACCCTAGGTTTTTCCAGATTGACGCTTATCAAAAAAGCTAGAGTATTATGTATAAGGGTATGTGAGTGATGTCACTCAATATAATGTCCCACAGAAAGTTATTAACCACTTTTTTGGCCTAAGTTTAAGGCATTGTCACAGCTGACCCTTTGAGATATCAAAAATCCCTTTGCATCCTCAATATCTTTAGATCACATAGGCAAGGCACTGGTGGTTCAGTGGTTCCATCCGGGCATTCTGTGCCAAGTTGTAGTGCGGACTGGGTATTCCGCTGTGGCGAACCCTTGCCGGGAGCAGCCGAAAGACCAACAACAACATTATTTTGTAGGGCACTGGTGGCTCAGTGGTAGGTGTAAGACCCCCTAAAACCCCAAAAATCTGGGAAAAATAAATAATCCTTAGAAAAACAATAGGGCCCTTCACACACTATGGCGACATAGAGCTGATGTCATACTGTAGTGCTTGGGCCCTAATCACACACTATGATGACATAAGGCTGATGTCATAGTGCCGGGCCCTAATCACACAGTATGTTGGTATAGAGGCACTGTTTTACAAACAGGAAGTGGAAATGGTCATCATTCCACCCTGACAATTGACGTATCATAAAAGTTTACATAACTACATACAATTTACATAATAATAGGGCAACACAAAGATATTAAAATAATTTTAAAAAAAAGCTAATTACTCAAATTGACCTAGCTTTAAATTTAATTACACAGTAACACAAGGCATTATGATCTAACTAACACAACGTCGTGTTTTGCTGAAGTTTGCTAGGAAAATAGTGTGTGGCCTTCTTAAAAGTGAGAATGATATTATAACATCCAATAACTTGTTACTCTGAGTAATGAATAAGTCAGTCAGTGGTTTACAGTAGAAGCATCAACAATACTTTCATATTTTACCATAGTCATAATTTATTACAATAATATAAATTTATTATACTGCCTAAACCTGATTAAGGTTGTTATGAATTTCTTCATGTCAGTATTTTGCACTATATTCATTTACTTTATCCCTCTACAGGTGCAGAGAATGTCACAGTGTTCAGTGGAGATGCTGCCTTTCTATCGTGTCATTTACAGTTCAGTTACAGTGACGAAATCAGTATTAAGTGGGTAAAAGCTGGAAAAAAATCTAATTTATGTGAAGGCCATATTCGAAGTAAAAAAAATTTTGACCATAACTGCAGACCTCGGTTAAAAGTAAATACAGAGCCTTTAGGGCTAAATATAATAGGTTTTGAAAGCAGTGATGCTGGTGTTTATAACTGTGTGGTGACCAGAATAATACCACCACCAGCAGTGGAGAGATCTTTAACTCTGAGGCTTAATGGTAATAATGAAAAATAATAAAAATCTTCTGTTACTCTACATTTGCTCTCTAACTGTTTTGTGTCTCTCACTCTACTAACGGTAAATGTAATATCATGGTCATCTCAGTAATCACTGTAGTATACTAAATTGTATAGTTTCTTGGGGAAATGTTACTATGACTTCTGATTTCAGTGTCCTCTTCCACTCTGAAGTTTTACCATCTCCTACCCTGCAGCTGATAAACAACACTAATTCCTCCTGTGTGGAGCTGATCTTCTCTCCAGGGTTTGAGTCCACAGAAGGTGAGCTTCACATGGGCCAGAGCAACTCAACTTCTTTACCATCATGAGTCCAGCAGCACGAACAGCAGCCTGATGCTCTGTAAGCTGACCTGGACAGAAGGAGAAACGTTCACTTGTCAAGCTAGTTATTCACACAACCACATAATCAGCAAGAACATCACACTGACACAAAACTCAGGTGAGCCTTTTAGCTACTCTCTAATGTGGACACTGTTTTTATCAAGCAAGACCAGGTAGGAAGATATATGACTAGACCAAGCCATCTTGTGCTTTTGGCAAAATGAGTGAGCTGCTAGGAATTTAGTGGCAGTGAGAAGACTTGATTGACACATTGGTTAGTATGTGTATGACTCAAAGGAGTGTCATGAACCACATACTAACAAAACTACTGATGATAACATTTTATTTTAAATTTTATTTTATTTAACTGCAAAAGACCAAATGCAGTGAGCCTCACTAACCACAGAGAAACTGACCATAGTAGCCTACTTCGCAACAAAACAAAGAAACGTGAGCTGAAATACAAAGCAAATCACCTGGGGAAACCAAGAGCAGCAGTGACATTACCAAAAACCTTAACAAACCCATCTACCCAAATACATACATTTCATCATCACTTACAATATGTTGTTTACAGTACTACTTTGAGCCATACATGCACTCACTTATGTGTTAATCATGTATTCTTGAAGTAAAATTCATCCATTAGATATATTAAAATTTTCATTGAATTTTCTTAAGTTTCATTCAATATTCTCACATTTTTCCATTCAATATTCTCATTCAATAACTCTGAATGAAATTTGAGAATATTAAGTGAAAGTCTGAACATATTGAATAGAATACTAAATATATTGGATGAAACTTGAATAAATTCTTGAATATATGGAATACATTTTGAATATATTGAATGAAAACTTCAGTCATCGAGATGCAGTCGCCATCTAGTGGTTTTATGTGTAATGCATGAGGTCCTTCACAACCACTCAAAGCAAATGAACTTTCTGCAAAAAAATCATTCGTAAGAAATAAGTACCCAGACCAACACACAAAACATGTCCATTAGGATCACATTACAGTATCTATGACTATGCAATTGATTAATAATAATTTCAATTTATATTCCTTTATATTTTAATACTATTAAACAGTATTAAACTTTAAAAACTATTATTATCATAATAATAATAATAATAATAATAATAATTATTATTATTATTATTATTATTATCATCATCCAAAGCACCCATTCATATTGTAAAGTGCAGATGGTTCATACCAGTCAAACGAACAGGTGAGATGTGTCTGCCTGCAATAATAATAATAATAGTAATAATAATTGTGTGTGAGTGTGTGTATACCCTGCGATGGATTGGCACCCGGAGCAGGGTGTACGGCGCCTCATGCCCTAAGCCTCCTGGGATAGGCTCCAGGCCCCCTGCGACCCTGAATACAGGATAAAGCGGTATAAAAGATGAGTGAGTAAGTGATAATAATAATAATAATAATAATACAATAAAAGAATAATCATTATTGATACAAAAGGAGGGGATAGGAAAAGGAAAAAAGCGACTGACTTTAAAGTGGGATTGTGCTGCATTGTGAATTTGATTGTGAATTTCTCTTGCATGGGTGTGATGTTCTCTTAATCAAGTTTGTTTGTGTTCTTATGAATATAAGAGTGCTACATATATAAACACCATGCAAATATTTTAAGGTCACTGTAAAAATTCACATGTATTTCCCTCTTTGGATAATACTAGGTCACCAGTGTTGGGGGACGTTACTTTTTAAAGTAACTAATTACATTACAAAATTACTGTCATTAAAAAGTAATTATTTACATTACAGCGTTACTTTCTGATAAAAGTAACTAGTTCGAGTACATTTCCATTGCAGGAAATAAAAACTCCTTTGTGATTCCTGATGCATGTTGTTTTAGTCAAGACCTTTATAATTATTCTACCATCATCACTCATTGAAGTTTGGCCCATAATCTGTTAACTACTAATACTCCTATCTCACCGACGGGGTTTTGCATGGTGGCTGTAAGTACGGTTCATCATGATTCACCACGAGTTTTGGCGCTGTGATTAGGTTTCCATCTTTCCGCGCATCGCTCCTCACATAGTCAAACTGCATAGGTGAGATAGGGGTATAACAGCAGGAATAACTGCTGTCTGGCTCATGGATTACATAAATTGTCTAAATAAAGGATAAAATTTTTGCAAAAGTAACTAAATAACTGGGTACTTAAATGGCGGATCTAACGCATTAGATTACTCGTTACATCAAAAAAGTAATCCAAGTACTCTAACGCCTTACACCCAACACTGGTGATATTAATGTTATGGCTGATCAGTGTAAATATGCATCTGTCTGTGTGTGTGTGTGTGTGTGTGTGTGTGTGTGTGTATATAAACCAAAAGTATTTACTACACTATTCTGCTCTGCAACACCCATACATATCCATAACACATTGTAGAGCAGGTATGTATAGAAATGTTTAAAGAAGCAAATGCTGGAAGTTTTAAAAAAGGACACATGGATCAAAATTTTAAAACAACAGTATCATCTGATGAACTCCAACAACTGAAATTCAAGCACAACAAAAAAAGCATTTAGGTTTTGCAATGCAGCTTCCACTTTCTGATTATGGATATAACTGTGCCCAATGGGACACTCAAACGGAAAACATTACTTTAAGGACTCACGAGTAGTACCTCATTAATTATGTGTCATTTGTGATTAATTTGTATAAAACCGGAACTTCTAACACTTAGGGGTTTAAATACTTATGCATGCAGCATGATTTGGTTTTTTATTTTTGGTTGAATGTACGTGAAAATATTTTGGTTTTGTTAATGTAATCTTAGTGCATATTCATAGTATAACTACTGAGTTGGGGAAAATATATTTATAGATCTTTAGTAATGCAGAAAAATATAACGAATTTCACTGGGGTTGAAAATTTCTCCTGCCATGTGAAAAGTCTGGGTTCGATTCCCAGCCAGTGCCCAAACCCCAGCCACTGGATGCAGTACCCAGTTCCAAGCCCGGATAAAATTGGAGGGTTGCGCCAGGAAGGGCATCCGATGTAAAACCTGTGCCAAGCTTGTATGTGCGCTGTGGTGACCCCTTGCCGGGAGCAGCCAAAAGAACAACAACAACACTCTCCACACCTATCTGTCAACTTACATAATTTGGCATATGCCCTTATCCAGATCGATCGATCTATCTATCTATCTATAATTCAGAATAAAAGTAAAACTACCTGACTAATATTGTGTACAATAGGCCCCCTTGTGACATCAAAACAGTTCTGATCTGTTGAGGTATGGACTCCACAAGACCTCTGAGTGTGTGCTGTGAAATCTGGCACCAAGACGTTATCAGCAGTTTCTTTAAGGCATCTACTGTAAGTTGTGTGTTTATCCAGCTCATCCCACAGATGCTGGATTGGATTGAGATCTGGGATATCTGAACACCGTGAACTTATTAACATGTTCCGTAAACAAAACATTCCTGAACAATGCTTGCAGTGTGGCAGGGCACAAATCAATGTTATTCACTGCACCTGTCAGGGGTTGTATATACAGTGCCTGGCCAAAAAAATTATATTACATTCAATCACCTTTAGCTTTGATTACAGGACACAATGTGGTGGCCAGATCATGTATGAAAAAGATTTGTCTTGCTTCTACTGTAGAACCACTCTTTCACAATTTGAGACCTGGAATATATGCCTGTGCCATTAAGGAAGAAAAACTCCATAGACATTATAACCTGGTCATTCAGTACATTCAGGTCATCAGCTGACATTTTATTTCCACATAGCGTTGCTGAGCCTAGACTTGACCAACTGAAATAACCCCAGATCATAATACTACCTCGTACTACCTAGAGGCTTGTACAGTAGCCACTATGAATGATGGGTGCATTTCCTTTCTTACCCTGATACAACACCAGACCTGACACATGACTTTTTTCTATTGTTCCAAAGTCCCCTAGCAAACTAAAGACTTTTTCCTGATGAGTCTCATTAACAAGTGGTTTTCTTATCCTGTTAGTTCTTGCTGCCTTGTGTTCATGTGGAAAAGCTCTTACTTTCACTATTAAATAGCTATGTTTTTTACTGTAGATTTTTACAGTGTAGATTTTTTGAACATGTAACTTTGCCAGGTGATTAATTGACCTCCAAACATGTTTTTTTTCCTACCACATTTCTCCCACAAAGTTGAGGGTTCAGCACTATCCTACCAGGCTGTAATAAAAGTCTGAGTCTTGCGCCGCCTCCGTGAGTGGAAGCACACCTAGCCGCTCCACCGAACTTATCTGTGGACTGCTGGATCGTGTGAATATCCCCATGGGGATGAATAAAGTATCTATCTATCCATCCATCTATCTATCTATCTATCTATCTATCTATCTATCTATCATCCATCCATCTATCCATCCATCTATCTATCTACCTATCTATCTATCTATCTACCTATCTATCTGTCCATCTATGATCTGAGCAGGAGCTACAGGTCCTCGTCCACCACAAATGTCCCGCTGCAATAAGCATTCTGAAATCTGCCTCCTCATGTCTAATTCTTGCATCTTGCACTGACACACGCAGCTCTTCATTGTCCATCTGGGAATATTGTGATTATTATTTATTGTTTGATATGTTGTGCTGCTGACATTGTGTACTGAATGCTTTTGTTCATGCTGCAATGAAAACAAATTCCACCGACTGTGATTATGTGGCTTTTAAAAGTCAAGCGGATTGGATTGTATTACAATGTACACAGGTTTCTATTTTCCTGATCACTGAGTACAAGTCTCAGTCAAACTAGCTGTTATACTTTGTGTTATTATAAATATACACTCTCATTTACAATTTGTTCAGTTCAATCTCACACCATTGTAAGTGTAAGTGCAGCATTTCTCAAAATTAGCACCACATTTCCCATAAGCAGTGTGGCTTCCTGGTGCTAAAACGGTATTACCCCCTGGCCTCACACCTCCCTGGAGACAATAAACATATTACATCCAATTCTCCCATCACTGTCTCTCTCCTTTCATCACCTGTCATTACCATACACTCTAAAAGCTTTAGCTGTCTGTCTATCTCCTGTTTGTGCAGCTTCCTGCACACATCTGACCAGAGATAATGCTTCTCACTCCTGCTGCTGGATGACAGATGATTGGTTATTTTACTATAGAGTGAGCACTGTGATACACACTGGTGGAATTGGAGCGTGTCCTGTTGCTGGCCATCTGTCCTGGTGGGCTCTGCTCAGTCTTCTCCGTGTCCCAGCATCTCTCCTCATTCACCTCTGGGATGGCTAACTACACGCACATGCATGTACGCGCACATGCACACAAACACGCACGCACACACACACACACACACGCACACACACACAGTTTTCTTTCTCTCCAAAAATTGCAATGCAAGATAAGATTAATTTTTTTAACCATGAAATAATTGAAAGAGTAGTTTACCTTGAGGTGGTTGTTGTTGGCCATGAGTTCTTCCTCTGTGTATCCAGGCGCTGACAGAGGATCAGATGGGGAGATGAGAGGCGGATGCTGTGGGTTTGTAGTCACACTACGTGAACGGAGAGTGTCTTCAAACGTAGGAATGTCCTAAAGTACACAAAACAGCAGTGAAGAGAAATATGTCAACCATGGCCCAACATGAAGGAATGTACCTTGTATCTACTAATATAGTACAATACAATAGAGCACAGTATAGTATAATGTAGTTTAGTATAATATAATGCAGAGTAGTACAGTATAGTACAATGGAGCACAGTATAGTATAGAGTAGTTTAGTATAATGGAATGTAGAGTAGTACAGTACAGTATAGTGCAATAGAGCACAGTATAGAGTAGTTTAGTATAATATAATATAGAGTAGTACAGTACAGTATAGTACATAGAGCACAGTATAGAGTAGTTTGTATATCATATATATATATATATATATTATACTATAATAGTATATTATACTAGAGTAGTACAGTAGTACAATAGAGTAGTAGTAGTAATATAATGTAGAGTAGTACAGTACAGTATAGTACAATAGAGCACAGTATAGAGTAGTTTAGTATAATATAATGTAGAGTAGCATAGTACAGTATAGTACAATAGAGTAAAGTATAATATAGGGTAGCGTAGTATAATACAATACAATATAATGTAGTATTGTATATTATAATATCCAGTAGTATAGTATACAGTAGAGCAGAGTACAAGTAGTGAAGTAAAGGAGTAAAGTCAAGGCAGTAAAGTATAGAATATTATTATTAAGTAGTATTGTCTAATATGATATAGAAATGAGTAGCATGATATATTATAAGTAGTACAGTGTAGTATATGGTAGCATATGATAGTATATCACAGTTTTAAAGAGAACATCATTTGTAAAGCAGTAAAACAGTGCAGCTGGATACAGTGATACTAGCTTGTCCTGGTATAACCAGTAGCTTACTGTACGGTGGCTCAGGTTGGCAAACTTTAGAAAGATGCTGCTGTATAACTGATGTTAGTAAGTCAATTCAACACAGTCTACATATCTGTTTTATTATGAACTCGTCTTTGGAACCACGTGAAAGTGGGTGTTTTATTGCTATAGGGATCCATTAAGAGAAAGAGAAATCAAACAGAGACAGTATTGAAAAGAGAATCAGCTGAGCCCAGTCGTCACATATTAGACATTCTTTCCTACTGCTCCCATTCTCCATTTGTCCTTCATTCTGCTGTGCAGGTTTCCACAGCCTCTTAAAAGTGACTCAAATAGACTTGGCTGCATGACAGTGTGTTACACTATGCAGCAGGAAAGCTCCCACAGAGACAGAAATATCATATAGAGACAGAGCTCACTGCATGAGAGTGCATCCTTGTCAATTCTGTCTGCTAGCAAACAACAGAAAAATGCCTAAAAGCTTTTGTGAGGTGGGATACATGACCAATAGGGTAAAGTTTTTATAAGCTGCCGAACCAAAAAACAATAAGCTGTGAGTCATCAGCAGGATGAATGGGAAAACTGTGGGATCCTGACACTCAGTAACTTACGTCCAACTTCACATGTTCAGCAAACATTTTGTCACTAAGTCAAATATCCAAAATGTAAGGTTAAGGCAGATTGTATTTCTATAAGTTAAGATAAAGCATTTTGACAGAATAAGCAACTCTGCTATACAGTATTATGTTTGCTAGTGCCTTAGCTTGTTAACACAAGTTAGCTTGACTTGACTTAAGTCTAATGTGAGCTACAGGCATTTTGTTAGTGTCTCAGCATGCAATTGCATTACAGTGTCGGTGATGTTTTCCCCTCTGGTGGGCGTGGTTTTCAGAGTATGACGTGTTGCGTCTCTATATTGCCTCTGTGGCTGCTGTGGAGCAATGCTGGTTCAGAACTTACACCTCTGCTCCACAGTGACACATCCATACATGAGCATGCACACATGTAGAGGTTATACTCGCTGTATATGATTAAAACTTGTTTTCTTACAGGAGTGTTAAGATTTTACAGAGGACCTGAATTAAAATGAATGACAACATTTCCCTGACTTTCCATGACTAGCTGGAGAGATTCCTGATTTCTCAATGATGTATCAAATTCCTTGCCTGTCTGGAATATACCTTGTCTAGACTCAATGTTATTCCAGAAATTCCACGAGTACTGTGAAGCCTACAAGTTATATAAATGGTACTGAATTTCTTCTTCTCACATTACTCGTTTTGTTGACCAAATTCAAATTCTTTAAATTCCTTTCTGACTGAACTCCACAGAGCCTTGTGTCTGAGTATGTGTGGGAAGACTTGCAGATTGCGGCATGAGAAACATGCCGTGCCCACACAGAAACAGTTTGTTGTTAGTTACTTTCAACCCATAGACAGTCCCAGGATGCTCTCATCACACAGATTAGTACGGTGGCTGATGAGGACAAATGTGCCGCATCTTCAGGAATTATGCCAATTCAAAAACACATACTAAAATCCAAATCAAATACAACAACGGAAACATGCTGCAAATGAAAGGGCGTGCTGCAGAAAGCCAAAACAAATACATCAACAATGTATGTCACAAACCCAGAAAACAAATGCAACAGGACAATGCTGCACAACAAAAGTTCCCCAGCGCTGAGTGGAACAGCTTGATTTTAGACCCGAGAGACAGAGAGAGACAAGCTGAGCTTTGATACGTTTTACATAACACCTATTACCATATGTGATAATAACATAGACAGTAAAAAAGAATGGACGTAGCAGCAGTGACGTCACCCACTGGTTTGTGGACTACCATTCTGAAGCCACGAGTTTGACATTTGGCCGTCGCTATCTTGACATTTTGGAGCCAGAAGTGACCATATTTGGACAAGAAGGCGGAGCTGGGGAGGATGATGCAGTATCAGTATCTTCACTCTAGCTTCATAACAAAGTCCCCTACAGTCTCTTAATGACAGTAATATCGGTCGTCGCACTCCCACGCCTTTTTACACCTTTAGAAATGCCTGGCATCGCCCCAACATTAAAATCTTTACATTTTATAATTTGGAAAATTGATAATACACAAAATTGATAAGAATAGAGCAAAAATTAAGTGGAGGATATGAGGTTGCACTATGACATGGTGAAAGTCAGGATACATGAACCAACATGTAATACATTTACAGTATACACACAACGTGCATCTATTTGCACCAGCAGGTCAAAGCACTTTATCTACTGATGGAATGTCATTGTAGTATTTTGCTTTATTGGACTGAGGACAGTAGGAGAGAGTTTTCTTTCCCCTGTTGGAAAAAGTAAGATTTCCATGTATTTTTAGATTATAAACCAGATCTAGGTGCTATATAAATACTGTATCAAAACTCTCAATCCATGGAGCAATGCACACAGCCCGTATTCAGAAACAATGCCTTTAAACGAGCCGTCAGGACTTCCATACGGCTGTCACAACTATACTATAGGTAGAAAGTGCTGTTACAGTCATTCCCCGGCTGCAATGACGGTGTAGAGACACAGAGTGCAGATGCGGAAGACCCTGAAACACTGATCAATCAGAGCACACTGGGCTTTTTCAGGAAGAGGGCTTAAAGGTTGTAGTTTTTAGTGGCATCTAGTGGTGAGGTTCTATCCCACTCACCCCTCCCTTTCAGAGAAATGCACAAGCTACGGTGGCCTCCAGGGACAAGAAGCTAATTGAACAG
>JAOVVB010084679.1:0-13543 GCA_028570985.1 Heterobranchus longifilis
ACACACACACACACACACACACACACACACACACACACACACACACACACACACACACACACACACACACATAGAAAACTGGTTACTGATATGACATCAACAACTACCGTATTTCCTCAAATAAAAGCCTACCCCAAATAATGGCCCAGGGAAAAAACAAGAGTGGATAAATTGGCTGTCATATCTGCATGCCAACTAAGCATAATGTATGACTATTGCTTTTAATTTAATACATTCAAAAATAATCATGCTATTTGTAACATCTTGTTGTTCTGGATTACTCATCTAAAGTGTTATTGTCTGATCAAACAGAGAGAATTAGAAATAAAGGCCTCTCCTAATGTCACCCCACCTCTGCTCCTTAGGAGACATGTGTAAATCAATATCTGTGCAGCTTTGCATAGGATAGATCTGATAACTCTGGTATAGATCCGATTTATGCCCGTGTACACTATAGGAGGAACCACAGCCAAGTTAGGGTATGTGCTAAAAAAAAATAGTAAAGATTTAAACCTTCTATTTTGCAAACTAGGTGTCAAACTATGTTCTCTCTGTGTCTGAAGTTCAAATGAGATTTAGAGACGAGATATGAACTCACAGCGAATTTAGCCAGGATGTAGGCTCCAGCTCCAACTCCCAGTCCAATCACACTGCGCAACCTGCAAAGCACACAGTCAAAAGGTCAAAACTCAGATAAATCCTAATGTACTGTGTGAACAAACATGTTGAAAATAGCAAAACCGTTAATGAAAGGATCAGAAGAACTTACCCAAAGTGTTTGAGCACAGCGGGCAGTGCTTCAGACAGCTGGTCCATGGAAGGGTAGGTATACCTGAGGGGTCAAAGGTCAACATAACCATCACTCACTTATAAGTATATTAAATATATATTATAGTTATAGCATGAAATGTAAATAGATTTCCGACTGAGAGTAATAGAGACAGTGTACTGACGTAGCAGGCAGGGTTTTGGCTCCCTCGTGTTGTCCTGGTGCTTCCACGTGACAAATGGGCAAATGTTTGATGATTTCCTGCATGTCCTCGTGATTGAACAGTGTGTCAAAACAGGACTTGTCTATGAGAAGAAAAGACAAAAAATACATCAATTCTGTTGAAGTGATAAAAGGTGATAGGAATATTAAACATGATATAAGAGAACATAACAAAAAAAACATATACATCACTCAGATTAATATTTATTTAGAGAGAATTTAGAGAGTGTGCAAGAAGTTTGGTTTAAAATGTAAAAAAAAATATTTTGATGCATCCATGCAACTAAGATATAAAATATTTTACATAATGAACCAACAAGCTCTATTTCTTCAGATACACAAACACCATATAGTTTTTGAATTAGCTGGTATAAATAAAGTGATGTTATAAAAGTCAGATAGCTGTGATATGCCAATCTTAACTTGGATATCAATGTATTTATACAACTTATCCATTGCAGTGATTTCCCCTACTTGTATATAGTTATATAAGTGTGGAATCGAGTCACACATTTGATGACTTTAGACTCGACTTGACAAAATCAAAAAAGACTTTGCAACTCGACTTGGACTTTAACACTAATGACTCGTGACTTCACTTTGACTTTTGACTTGAAAATACTAAAAATACTTCCTTCCCCTAAGCCCAAAGTATGTTATTTTAAAAGTGTGTCATGAATCACTTCATTTCCTGAATCAACTAAAGTTAATGCTGTCCTTTTCCAGCAGGCCGACACTTAATTCCCCTGATCCACTTTGGTTGAACCAATCAAGTTGCAGGAGAGAACCATAGGTTACTGAGTGCCTGTTAATTTTGTTCGTGTATAAAAACTATATGGTGGTCAACAAAAAACAAATTGGAGTATGCAAAATGTTTAAATGTTAAAATGGCATTACATTTGGTGAACAGCTTCATTGTGACTTGTTTAAAACACAAAGTTTAGGACTTGGGACTTGTCTGTCTTGACTTGGGACTTGAGTGCAAAGACCTGAGACTTATACTTATGACTTACAAAACTTTGACTTGGACACTGCGCAGGATACAAACATTACAAACACCATGCTATTGTGAGGCTGAGAGTTGGGACTTACGGTTCAGTCCAATATCATGAAATGTCAGGATGACAGGGCGGTTTGCCCGTAGAGTTCCTGTCATGAGGCAGTGGACGTTCCCATACTGAGTCTCTATGTGCTCCTCCTAAAACAGATTCAATCACACATTCACATAATTAATACATGCTGCTGTTTGTGTGTGTGGCTGAAGATATACATCTACAAATGTATTTCTTTCAGCAGATTAGGGCAGTTTTTCTTTATAAAAAAATATTAAAAATTCTGTGAACTGAAACCAGACTCTAATGTTCATAACATTACATCCAAATTGAGTGTTTTATATGTAGCTATGCAGAAGAAAACCCTGTAATATCAAAGTCATTTAACTTTGCAGAAGGATTAAATCTGTTACAGTGAATCTAGCAGAAGGAGCCTAAACTCTCTGGGATACTCACAGTAATATGTGGCTCAAAGACAGAGTCACTCTCGTTCTCCTCCACTACCATGGCTGCTGATGCAGAGTAGGCCACAGCTGAAATATATGAGGTACAAAGCAGATGTCCTGGGTAGATCTTTGATTCTCAAATTCCTCCTAAATTTCGAAGCAAATCAATTTTTCTCCTTATTCGTATTTCTCGACACTGGCAGTCCTGCAGTAAGAAACGACCTCAGAGCAACAGTGCTTTATGTGTGTGACAGACTATTGGCTTGAGCTGGTTTATATACCCGCTGACACTGATCTGTCTCTAAGCCCTAACTCCATCCTGGGTCACACGTGAATAACTGACCCCTTACTGTTTTAATCTGACCTCAGGCTGCTGCCTTCCCACACAGACAGCACTGGATGTCTGCAGGGAATTAACCAGAACATTACACTGCAAAAACACAACTTCACTGTGAAGTTTTCATCTGAAGATACTAAATATCCAGCTGTAATGACAGATGATCAACCTTACTTGAGTTATGATCATGAAATGTGTTTCTAGGCATTTATTAAACCTATTTCCTCTGAATAATGTATTTTTGTGTCTCATGCAACTGGGATGTGTTGAAAACAGCCAAACCTTTGTTGTGTTGGGAAATACATGTGACTAAATGTGTCCTGTAAGAAGCTGGATTGGTGGGAACTTGCAAATGGTTTCTGTATTCTGGGGGATACAGTCATTTGAGAGGCTTTCAGGAGAGGGGCATTTATATCAGAAACTCTGCAGGGGGCCCAAGTCCTCAGGTCATGTGATTTCATGCCAACATTAAAAAATGACCATGAGGTAAGTGCTATTATTTTTCCATGTTTATTATGTTTTGGGAGGATCTTGTTTTAGAAAACAGTTTTTAAGGATGATTTTATATGTTCTTGTTGAAAAATAATGAATGACATTTTCACAACTTTAGTAATCTGGCATTGAATGTCTCTAGATAAGGGTATAAAACAGGGATAATTACTCACATATATATTTGTGTTTTGAGGCATATACTCTACATTAAAAAAAGGGGAAATGTTCAATTCATACCCTAAATGGGCAACATATCTCAGGAGATACAGAGAGTAAATTGGAAAATTGGGTCATTTGACCCTAGATACATTAGAAAATAGCATTTAATCATTTTTCCAAAATATGTATGTGTGCTGCCCATTTAAGGGTTAAAATCGCAGGTAAAGCTTGTTATTTTTGCTGTGAGGCGTCAGTGGAATCACAACACCTCCAGCCAAGTCGTGAAGCAGGTCAGCTGTCTAATCTCAACCTGCCATCTGTTCCTCACAGCAAAACATCCAGCTCCTTGCACTTCAGGTAACCTTGACCCTCCTGCTAACTAGTACAGTACAGTACATTAACTTATCTTAGACTCCGGAGTCCCTGCCATGTCATGTTGCCTTTATACAGCACCACAGACAAAAGAAACGCAGAGATTTCAAAGGTACAGCCGATAACCTGAACCCTACATTCTACATTAGGTTGAAAAAGTCGTGATACTCTTCTAACTTCAGTTTAAAAGCACTTTTTAAACACAGACCTGTGTTTTAGAGAGGTAATACCATTACTGATACTACTTCCCAAATAGTCTATGAAATGAAAACAGATGGGATTCTTCAGTGGGACTAATTATCTGAGTAGCAGTGAATGTCATTGTTGATAACTAAGAACTATACTCTTTGAATATTTGTGTACATTTGTTTTTCATGGTTTTATAATTGTACTTTTACAAAATCCATGGAGGCCGTGTGGACCTTTCAAGGCAGTTTCTGATTAAACTTTTGAGAAAATCTAATGATCACTTTACAGGGCAGTGTTCTTGAAGAATAAATTAATAGATTTTCAGATACAAAGCAGTTGACTGAGACTACAGATGTTTCATTGGACTGCAATACACTTTGATGGCAATCCTTCCACTGATATCTTTGTGAAAATGTATCTGAAGTTTTGATTCATAAATGTTTTTCAAAAAGGCTAAGTGTGAGGAGTTTAATGATTTATCTCTATTACTTAGTTTTACAGATGTGTTAAAATATTGTGCTTCTCGGTAGAGTAAACACACATCTACAAATAATTGATTTGCACTATCCAAGGTAATTTAATTGCTCTTAAATGAAATGGTTAGGGATGCACGATATATATCGGTGCCGATAAATTATTGGCCGATTTTATGGCACATTTATATTATTACTACGTATTTTTCCAACAATGAAATTACAGCCGATAAATTAATACGCAGCCACATTGCTTTCATTGACTATCCAATACATAGGTTGCGATATGTACATTTAAACTTGGTTTTGTGTGAAAAAAGAAAAAGTGAAAATTTCTGTGAAGGTTTTCTGTGAAAATAGAAAAAGTGTTTCCCTTGTGATGGCAGCAAGTCAAAGGTTTAGGGATCAGCTGCAGAAAATCAGGGTGGGTAAATGAATGAGAGCTATCCCCTCAGCCATGTAGCCCCAAACAACACACTAAATCCTCAACATTTTGACTGTCAGCAACTATCAGTGTGCAGCAGACTATGATATATTAAGACATGTATTGGAGGTCTAGACAGTAGCAGGTGGGTGACACTGCAGACAGTAGCAGCTGGCTGAGCGGAAACACAGCAGATGTGTGTTGTGACCACCTTCTTTAAGACATAATGCCACCACTGCTTTGAACACACACACAGCTAGATGAGAGCGGTGTGTGCAGGTTTAATCCATTTAGTGGTGGCTGAAGAGCAGAGGGCAGCAGATGGTTCTTACTCACGTCAATCTGAAGCCATTTTGACATCACACTCACCCTGACTAAGCTTTGGCCTGCTAGCCTATTTCACCACTGTCCCATATTTGTGATCATTTCAATTGATCGTGTCACCTACTGTCCAAAGAGATTTGATGGTAACAACTGCTGACTAAACTGTTTTATTGTTAATGGCTATTTATAATCTTAATCTATTTATTCCTAACTGTCTTTTTACTATACCTACCTACCTACCTACCTACCAACTTACCTACCTACCTACTTACCCACCTACATACCTACATACCTACCTACCTACCTACCTACCTACCTACCTACCTACCTACATACCTACCTACCTACCTACCTACCTACCTACTTACCCACCTACACACCTACATACCTACATACCTACCTACCTACCTACCAACCAACATCAACATGTGTGTTTCTTGCTTATATTTGGTTCTAGTGTGTTCGAGGATTAGAGTGATATAACAACACTGTATTAAAACACAGCGATGCAATAAGCCTGCCAGTCTAATACAACAACATAATTCTTATAGATCTAAATATTCCTTCCCATTAATTTAGTCTGTCTGCAGATGGATTGTCTGCCAACTCAATTAAGATCACACCTGCTGTGTTCTCAGAATTGACGGCACACTTGATCACATTAAGTGGCAATGCTGTTGCAATGCTCGTGAAACAGATACAACTATAAGAAACACATGCACTTTAATCTTGCCCAGTAAAGTGCTGTTGCAGCATGATGGATTTAGGGCTACTGCTAGATGGTAATTTGACATAAAATGGCTGCAAAACCAACATTTCATTACTTAATAGAGTCATAGCTGCTCTGAAATCACCCCTCATTAGGTGAGAAGCATTTTAAGGCAGAGGGTCAAATAATAAGTTACCCTGGTTCAGAATCCAACGAATAAAGTAATGAAGAAGAGATTAAAAAACAATTAAAATTTGTTATTATTATTCTTTTCCCCCTCCTCAAACATGTAACAATTTGATATAAACAACATAAATAGATGTCCGAAAGGGAGTTGGAAGAAGTTTTCAACTTATATGGTCCTACCTCTTCTCCATAGCTCAACAATTAAATCATGTGTATCATAATATACAACTCAAACAACTATCCCTATGCTATTATGTACAAACCAAACATCTTCCCAAGCAGCTAAATGGAATTCAGCCATCATTAAACCTGATTTTCATACTGTGATATGTCAAAATGTGAGAATCTCTTAGGTGATTGCCTGACCAAAATGTAGGAACAAAACCGACTTGTTTCACTTAACAGGTGTTGTCACTTATACTTAAGATAATTAAGCCTACATCAGATATCACCCAAAACCAGGCATGTCCAAAGTCTGGCCGGGGGGGCAAATGTGGCCCTCGGACAGATTTTAAATGACCCCTGGCTTGCCTCTGAAAATCTGGCCCGCCACACAATATTTGTTAATCAAGCAACTTCACTCTGCATTTTTTCCATTCACCATTCGATAGCAGAACAATCATACAGTTTGTAGACATACACAGGAATACGCAGGCAGAACTAATGTTTGTTGTTTGGGTGCATGACACATACATGTATTAGTATGACACTTAATATATAATCCTGAGAGTACAATTGTATTGTATGTGATTAAAGAAAAACAACCCACATGATGCAAGAAGCAGCTTGCCCTAATCTAATCTGGCCCCCAGGTATTTTCACATCATCTAATGTGGCCCCCATTCAAAAAAGTTTGGACACCTCTGCCCAAAACCCCCTGATGTTAAGAAATGATGCAAAGCATTGGTCACTATAGTCAAATGTAGTATTGAAAGTACATTTTTTACAAACTTCACAGCCATAATTAACCATTTGAAGCTACAATTAATGTAAAAAGTTCCTTTAGATATATTTCTGTTAGATGCCATGTCTTGAGCTTGTACAGCAGATTCTGCACCTCTGTGTCATTTCCACTAGATGGAGATAGACGGTCGACTTTCTGGATGCAGCTTTGCAACCGGCAGCATGAAGAAGGTCAGAATTTCAACACACTGCTTTGTTTTTTACCTGACAAACCTTGTTTTTTAAATGACTTCTGCTAAATATTAAAATGACTTTGTACTTGGCACGTTGTACTTCCACATAGCAAATATTACATCACCACATATTGAATTTTACACATAATTCTGCATTAAATATAGGCCTATTCAACAACATATTTAAGGAAATCACTTGGAGCATTTTGAAATCCTATGTGGGCGTGTGAGCTCCAAAACAGAAGGGATGGACGGTGAGATGAAAAGTGAGTTTTGGTGAAGTGATACTTGACTTATGCGAGTATTGATGTGCAACCTCCTATATACCCTGCTGCACATGTGGATGTTCTATGTTGTGGAGGAGAAAAAAAAGTCAACAACAGGTTTGCATAATCTATCCCACACTTTCTTTACTTTCTTTCTTCATGATCATCAGGGCACCATGTTTACATATATGTATATAATGTTGCAAAGTTGTATTGTCATGCTGACAGCTGGTTGTCATGGTAACTCTTCAGTCTGCAGGTGAAAGTCTGCTGTCCACCTCTCAGCTTTCAAAACACTCTAATTATACACCTAGCAGCTGCTGCTGCTTGCAACATGCTCGACCGTGTGTCTATGTGTGTGTTTGTTGTTGTTTTTACGTGTGTGTGTGTGTGTGTGTGTGTGTGTGTGTGTGTGTGTGTGTGTGTGTGTGTGTGTGTGTGCATGCATATGCGTTCTCCCGTGAGCATGTTTCTGAGGGTGTGTGTGTATTTATGTGCAAAAACACACAGGCCCCTTCCACATGTCCTTGTATAGTATGGTTAGCTAAGGGTACAGTGTGTCATGATATATTGCCATGACCTGGCTAAAAGAGATTTAAGTACAGTAGGTGTTTTGCTGTGGAGTTTAGGCTTAAAAATTTGATCTCTGAAACAGTTTTTTGAAGTGAAAAGTAAAGGAAAGATCCTTTAAATCCCCCCAGAGGTTCACAACTTTTTTTGGTTTTATTTGATTTAATTTTAGAGTTTTGAAAAGGTAAAAACTATCCAGTTATTCAAGTGAAAAAAGCAAAGATTAAAGAAATGTAAATTTGTGTCGGATAAATGTTTTCTTCTGCTTTCCTATCTTGGTAATCTGCTTGTGACCCTTCAGATTTATTTTGCGGTCCTGGCCCTGAGGTTGGGAACCAGTGCAATAAATAATACAAAGTTGCCATATATCTCTTTGCACTGTATTGTATTGTTTTTGTCCTGTATCGTAGGTGAAACCACTTTGCAACAAGCTACTTCCACCTAAAAACCAGCAGTCACTGTAAACTGACACTTAGTCACTTAGTTTTCTTGAGTAATCTAGTTGAACTTTGAAATATTAGCATGGCTCTAAACAGGAAGCTGCTGAAATATCATTTGATCCAACACAGCATACTGCTGCTTCTCCACCATCCACTCCTGGCCAATGAGGGGCTCAGTTTTCCAGCGCTCCTGCTGCAACATCACATCCCCAAAATACACTGTACATAAACCTGAAATCAGACATTATGTGTACACTTTGTGTGCAAAAATGTCAGCTTACAGTGTAAAAGATAAAACTGTTGGGGGGAGAAACTTCCTTTTCATATCCAGTTTCTTCGTAGTTGCTCTGGGGATTACATAGTATTTCACACTGCTGCATGAGTAGTGTGCCTGAGGGACAGAATTACAAACTAGTCCAGGGGAGAGGATGCACTGTGTAATTGTATATATCAACATGGTAAATCAGTGTAAATGTTAAGCTCGCCTGTGCTCCCATTTCAGTCATTCATCAGGAGTGAATGACACAGAAACAACCTGAGGCTAATATAGTTGTCAGTGGTCTGCCGGTAGTTTGTTGATAAAGATTAAACATAAAGCAATTAACAAGGAATTACCATCTGTAATTACTTATAATAAAAGCTATTACTGTAGTAGTAGCAGTAGTAGTTACCCAGCGGTGGAATGTAACAAGTACATTTACATGTACTGCACTTACATACAAATTTGAGGTTCTTGTACTTTACTTGACTATTTCCTTTTTATGCAACTTTATACTTCTACTCCACTACATCTCAGGAGCAAATATTAGGCCATACAAATACATATTAATTGAAAAATGTCGAGGTTAAAGGATAACTTATTTCCATTGTGGTCCTCTTTCCAGGAAGACAGAGATAGCGCTACAAGTCACAGATGACTAAAGTACATGTATATATACATTTATAGACTACTTACATACATACCTACATACATTACCACCTATTACATCTATAAATATGTACAGTACTTATACACTTAGGACCACTCCCATCTTTGATTGAGGCCACATTAGGCGCACCCAAGAGTCCTCCGAGTGCACATACCTACAAGCATACCGTGCATACACATATATTACACATACCTACAATGAGTATGCCCTTACAAATTCAGTGATTTCTATTTATAAGACATGTTCCCATATGATGTATTTTTCAAAATGGTTAAAGGCCATGTTGCAAAAATGAGTACACCATCCTGAAAGTACAAGATAACACTTAATGGTGCTTGTTAAGGGCAATAGCTTGTTTGCATTAGGACACACGGAATTCAAAAGGAAGGCAGGCAGTGATGAACTGTGTACTGTGAGTGAATGGAAATAGAAGAAAGTGACTAGATAACAGGGTTGGCTTAGCCTGCACGCAGCAGGTATATCATCAGAAAATTGAAACACATACAATATTAGATGTGATCCATTATCCATCCTTTATTTATTTTCTTGATATATGGTTCTCACAGAACAACGCTACAATGATTCTATAGAATATGATGCATTGCTGTAGATTAAACAACCCAACAGTATGAGTTAAAATTAGCATCAAACATACAGCAGGAAAATGCAACATACACATTAATACAGCAGGAATATTAATTAAAAACATCATATACAATAGTAAAACACGGACAGGGAACATTCTTCTGCAGAATGAGTACTTCCACTTTTTACACTAGATTTTGTTGATAATACTTACATACTTTTACTTAAGTAAGGTATTGAATGCAGCACTTTTACTTGTAATGGAGTATTTTCACTGTGGTGGTACTTTTACTTAAGGATCTGCATCCATCTTAGTTACCCACGACATTGTTTAATAGCTGGTCAGTTATGTACTCTGGTTATATCACTGTCGGCTAGACCTTTTTTTTTTTTTTTTTACTGGAGGCTGTCTGTATTAATCAGACACAACAGAGTGAGATGAGACTTAGCCAGATTAGAGCGCTCTATAAAGGTGATAGGCGGTTTAAATAGTACCAATCATTACCTAACACCAAGAATAGCCTTCCAAGAATAATCTATTAAGGTGAAGGTTCCAACTCAACTGCCAGAATAAATGTTGGCATTGTACATTTCTGCAAACCATGGATATATTACATTTGTACGTTTTTACATGTAGCGGATATCAACGTGACCTCACAAAGTGTATAAATAGCACGCCACTGTGCATTCAGGACCCCCTAATGTCACTTTTATGCGCCAAATTATGATTTACGGTTGCAGTTTTGTGAATTCAAACAAAAGGCAACAAAACTAGATGGGTAAGTTTAGGAAGTTTAGTGCTTTGGGTTAAAATAAGGACATAACTTACATAATCAACCTACATAAGAAAAATCAACTGCTTGTTAAAAACACCTGTTATTGTTGGTCTTTGGCACCACCACTGGTTGTGCTTTTATCAACCATTTCACAATATGTCATCTTTTAAATTAAAAGACTCCCTCTCACAAATACCTGCACACTCACATGCACATGCACATGCACACGCACACACGCACACTTTGACAAGATATGAAATGACGAATACATTGGCTTGCCTCTAGATAAAGATACTTAAAGTGCCGTGGTCATATCATTTAGCCATGATTAAAGAGTTGTTCCACTGAAAGGTTTGATATGTGAAAACAAAGTAATAAATTAACTCTATTCATAGTTGCTGCTTTGGTCCAACTCTGACAGGCGAGCCTGAGCATAATAATTCATAATTAACATGATAGTCAATGTTTGATAGATAAAAATAAGGCTAAGACATTTCCTTGACATTTCCTTGTAGCTGTGGTCAACCAGCCCGTTGCTTTCATGGCGCCACAGCCGGCCCCCAAAGTGTCCTTTAGGCTCCGTCAAAAGCACAAGACTCCAGCTGAGGGCTGACCTACAGGGTGTCAGCTCAAATTTCCTGAAACCATTGCAGTAACCCTGTTTAGGCCAGTGCACTGCTGTATAGTATCAAAACAGATGGTCACACCGGAGCTGCCTAGTCCTCAGGAGGACCCCATAGAGGACGCCTTGAGAGGAAGATCATGTGCATTAAACAAGTAGGTGGTGGGAGGGTGGCCCAGGTGTATGTCAGTGTATATTCAAAAGTAACGGAATACAATTATTTAAATGCAAATCATTTAGACTGATTTGGACTACAGATACTGCACCAACCGGTGGAGCAGTCCTGATTCGACGCACCTCGGCCCACAGCCCAAAACACAAAAAACAGCTTTCAAATTTGATACATTAGAAGGCTGGACTAAGCGGAAGAAAAGTTCTCTTTGCAATTCGCACTTCATTTTCAAAGTTCGATGCAGCTTACTTCACACAACACACAAAAATCACCAGCATGTTCGAGAGAAGTCTTTTTGCAACACATCTTGAGGATACTTCACATTCCTTTCAGCAACCCAGTACATCATATCTATTAACTCCAATAACTTTAAAATGCTAAGTTGAAATACTGCTGAAATTGACTCACAGATTCTTTACATTTTTGACATAAAATGATGTAAACATAACATGCAAACATGCCAAATATGTGATCAAACTTCATGGAAATAGTTGACCACATTTCTGTATCATGTTATCTATAAATGTGTAATTTTGATGAATATTCAAACTACATTACAGGAATTCTCATAGATTTCCATTATATTCAACCTGTGAAAACAACAGAAACCCATTTCAGCTTTTTCAATACCTGTTACTTTTCAGGAAATTAAAAAAGGCAAATTTGAAAACATTGTATTGAGCTATTAACCAAGGATGAAATCACTTTGAAATACTTTTCATTTGTTAAATATTTGTACACCCTGATGACAGACTTAAAGGATGACCAAAAGTATTAAGTTATGAAAAAAAAAATACAAAAGACAAAATATGGAAAAAGGAGGTTTCTGCCTGACAGCAACAGCTACTGATGTACTGATCAATACTTAGTAATAGTAATAATTTGTTTTATAGTTATTAAAGCACCACAGTCAGTCAGCCTCAATAACCCTGATTGTATCAATTACTAATGTTTATAGTCTGAACTGTCTAAATTGGCTTTGTGGTCTCAGACACACACCTTTTGTTGCATGACATGACTCTGTCTCTCCCCCCATGTTCTCTCATGACTGTTTACACACATACTGATGACACATGTGCTTTAAAATGTGTAAAACACACGTACTGTACAGTGTGTGAATGAGCCATATTCACCTCTATTCTATGTTTAGATGTTGTTTGTGGTCTTTCTTTTTCCATCTTGTTCTTCTCTGAAGGTCTTTATCTGTCTAACTGTCACTTTGAGTTTGGAACACGCTAATCACCACTTGTGGCTATATTTACACTGATTATCCAGAAGAAAAAAAAAAGGTGACAGGTCACCACTGGGCCATGATACATTAGTTGAATGCTTGTCACACCATAATACATGCAACAAACACAGCTGCAGATTTCAGAGCACATATAGACACAAATTACTAGGCAGCAGTCATGATCCTGAACATTCAAATCTGAATGTGATAAACTGCCAGTGTCAGGAGGGTTACTTTTAAAACAACATATTTACAAATTACTGAATACATACCCTAAAATTTAATTTGTAAGGTATTCCATTAGATTACTCAAATTTGTATTCTAAATACTACTTTTTTTTGTAAGTACAGTACATACAAAATGAAAAAAAATCACATAAACATACAAAACACAGGGTACAAAACAATATACAAAAAAAACTAAAACACCAAAACAAAAACCAAGAAATACATCAAAACATTATGAAATAATACCCAAACACACACACACACACACACACACACACATCCCCTGCTGTTTAAATGGTAATTAAAGAGCCATTCCAGTATCAACATCTGGGCATACTTATAAAGAATGACATTAGATCACACACACACACACACACACACACACACACGCACACACACACACACACACACACACACACACACACACACACACA
>JAOVVB010084715.1:2848-13541 GCA_028570985.1 Heterobranchus longifilis
TTGTCATTTACAGTAACCCTGCTTGTGAGTAATGACATCTCAGAATTTACATATCAAATAGCCCTGACTCATAAACACGCACCTCCTTTATCATAGAAAATGAAACAAAAGCAAAACACATCCTCCGCCCTGATTGATAAAGATTGCTACAGTTCCTGAAATCAAGGAACAAAAGTCTGACATCAGCTCTGTGACCAATTTGTTGAATTGTACATCAATTACTCACCGAGTTTTGCCTTGATTTCTATAAGAAAAAAGTTTTTGTAACATGCCTGCGCGGTGAATAGAGAATCCAAAAGCTGATAAAAGTTGATGTAAACGGCAGCCAAGTTTAACAACAGCAGATATATCAGAACATCCGTTTTACAAACTCTCACACAACACTTATCATGTAACATGTATTATTTACAACACGTTCACACACTCTCTGCAAGTAGCTAAAGTGTTGTAGCAAATCATCACGATCAACTTACTAGTTTTATTCTATTTTTATCTTATTTTTGTATCATCTTCATTCCTTGTGTCTTCTTTTGTCATTTTAATTTGTAAAGCACCTGAGCTGCATTTCATGTTATGATAGGTGCTATATAAATAAAGTACAACAATACAACTGGATAAACGAGACTTGGATTATACTCCTCGAGTTGTGTGACAGTTTGTACACTGATGTTTTGATACAGTTTTGGCGTTGTTAAACTTGGCTGCCATTTATTTCCATTTTTTAAAAATCTCCGTTCAACGTGGAGGCACGCAACAAAAACAACGTTTTCTTGATATACAAATGGTCATTTTTAGGGTGAAGTATTCCTTTAAAGGCCACAAGAACATGCTGCTCCAACAGCATTTATTCATAAAATAATCCAGAAATACACAACTAATAAACCACAAATCCAAACTCCCAACTTGTGATAAAACATCCCAAAACTTCACCTAAATGCTCCCAACTTTATGCAGGGTTTTGCCTGCCTATATAACTCAACGGTGGGCCACCTTTGTTGAGAAATTATGGCAAAACTATTGTGTAATTCTGTTCTGTTTTTTATTCTTTTTCATATTTAACAGTCAGCACAGAGCAACTGGCTTCTGCAGAATCTCTCACATCACGTTCATTTCGTAATGCAGCCACTCTAAACGTGTGCGCACTAACTGTGTACGCCGCACACGCTACGCACGTTTTCCAGCCTTTTCAACCTTCCAGGTAAAACCCTGTTGTAGTAAGAAACTCATAGAAACCTGGTGGAGACTTCAGAACAATTCCTCAGCAAATCTTTCTTACCGTTGGTACGTAAGGGCACCATCTTCTTCACCTCCCGACACCAGTTGAGCTTCTTCTCCTGCTCCAGCGACGCCTGCATGGCTCGGTCCAGGATGGCGGCCTGCACCACCTCCCTGAAGGCCTGCGGGAAGTGGTTCATGGCGATCATCTCCAGCGTGTACCGGTGCATACCCCGCAGGTGGTGCATCAGGCCGCTGCTCGCAGCCGGCTTCACCACGTCGTTGGGCACTCGCTGACGGATCTTCACCGCCTTCAGCAGGTTGGAGACAAACAGGAATTTGGGGAGGAAGTTCTGACCCTGCGACATGGCGGATGAGTGGCCAGGCGGATGGAAGGAGGGGAGGAAGAGGAGCGAGGAGGAGGAAAGGAGGAGGAGGAGGAGGAGGAGGCACCAACCACCGCTGACCGAACAACGTGGAAACTGGATGGAGAGAGGGGGAGTGCGTTATTTCACAGTAGAGTACAGTAGAAAAGAACAGACTGGTGGGAAATTTTCAGAGGAGATTCCCCTTCCTCATTAATTGCGACTTAAGGCACAACTTAATTTACAGTTTGTCCGGGAAACCACCCGACACAGAGGATCATCCCACTGTGAAGGCTGTTTGGTGCTTTTTCACTGGAGATTCTGGTGAGCCAAATGGAATAAAAAAGTACACAAAGAACTCTTTGTATTCTTGTTTGTTCTTTTAATTTTCCTTTTCGATTTGATGGTTTCTGAGTTTCCCCAAACAGGGCGCCCCAGTGTCCCACTGAGTTCAAAGCCTTTTAACAATAAACTGCTGTTTTCCAGACTTGAACTGAAGGCCACCCAGGGCTTCCCAGGCCGACTGTCCCGAGGCCAACACCTTTCTCCAGAGGACAAACCTGCCAGCCTGCATTACGTCTGTGTTTAAAACAGAGTACGGCTAGAAAATGGTAGAAAATGTTCGAAACCCGTGCCATTATTAGGAATGGGAATTGATAAGATTGTATTCATTCCAATGCCATTATCGATTCTGCTTATCGGTCCGATTTTTTTACCGATTCCCTTATTGATTCCCGATCAATTTTCTGTGGAAAAAAGTAGGCCTACACAGGTTTTCAGCATCAACGCAAATGTTTTATTATCTCTGAGTCTGAACACAGTGTAGAAAAGGCGCTAATGTTATTATAACAGGATATTTAGTCTCGGACATGCTGCTCGGTTGGGAAGAAGTGGCACTCGTGTGTGGAGTGAAATACACGGCATTCCTGGAATTTAAGCCCATGTTGTGCAGAAAGATGTGTCAGCATACTGCTGACTTGAAATGATCGTTTTAGAGACATTACAAGCAGCGCTGTTCTTCGTGAAATGAAGCCACGATTTGGACCGTTTCTTCCTCTCCGCCATGACTCCTTCTTGTTGCAAGTTTCCAGCAGCGTAGATGCTTAAGTTTGAAGTCATTGTTTTGAAATGTGCAACAAAAAAAACATGCCAGCATCGATGAAAAGAATTGATTAGCTCGGAGGCATACGATTCTGATGGATCGGGCTGCCGGTTGTCTATTCCCATTATGATACCAGAGTTTTAGTACCATTACTGTTCTCAATACCACAGTTTGAGGAAGATAAACTTTTTCTCCCATCTAACAAAGTATGTAAACCTCTCAATACTTCACTGTTTAGTGTTGTCTTAACACAAGCAGCTGTACAATTAGTTTGCCCAAAGTTAGCAAACTTTCCTGATTTAGATCAGTTTGAAGTAAGGTTGTCAAAAGAAGCGATACTTTTTCAATACTACGAGTTTAAAACGATATGATATCCACATTCTTTAATATTGAAAGTACAGAATCAACTGTGTTGGTATGCGTTCAGCGACTTTTTCTGTAGCAGCACTGTGCACAGGTTGTTAATTTAAAAAAAGAGAAAAAAATATCCTATATTGTGTGCAAAGGACTTTTGTTTCATGTTTTAATACTAGTAACTGTACCGCAGTTTAAAATTCTTGCATTGAGATGCATAAATAAACAAGACTAAGAATACATTTGATGCTAACTTTCAGTAATGCTAGCCTATATTTTGCCTGCTACTTACTGAAATGTATTATAGGTTCAATACATGACAACCCAACAGCAGAAGCGTTGAAGTAGTTTCACAAGTCCTACTTCTCTTGAGGTTTTAAAGGCATATTTCACCCAAAATGACGAGCGTGTCAGCACATTCTCACTTTACAGGAAGTAGAAAGTGGTGGTCAGCAAGTAGTAGGCCTGCTGGAGTTTTGCTGACTTTTTAACTTCCTCATATATGAAGCGTTGAGAAGCTGCCTGTCTGTAGACAGGCCTGCTGTTTACGTCCACAGCCACAACACCGGAATACTTCGCTTATAGTGGCCTTTACTACCCAAACAGCAGCAGCAGCAGGTGCAACAACAGACTAGGCCGTGCTAAAGGGGCTAGTCAGTCACATGAGAGGACTGACTGAGACAACAGACACCTGGGTGTCAGTGAGCGTGTTGACACGAGCCATTAATCCCTGTTTGGTGTGCTGGCACCGCTGGAAGACTTTAAACAGGCAGACAGTGGTGGACGCTGCGGTTTAGGATGGCTGTCTACACACAAAAAAACAACACAATAACAGGAGACTTTGCTGACGTTAAAGGCTTACGTAATTCCAATGACAACTACCTTTGAAACGATGTAGCCTTCAATCGCGTCTCGCGCGGCGGGTATCGATACAGTGCAGCGGCCCCGGTGCTACATTTGTCTGTTTAAAATGCTCTGTATTATCCGCTCTAGGGTGACGTCTTTGTAAACAATGGCTGTCAAAGCCACTGTCGTGAGCACTAGGCTTCAAGCTTTTTCCTCCATGTCCCCCCAGAAACACGACCATACATTTACTCAAGGCCCAAACGTGATGTAGCCACCAAGTCGCACCCCCCACACCCCCCCTCTCGGGGAGAAATGTTGTCCACATGGGGAGGCGCGGGGAGGGAGGACGGGTGTCTTACCTGTGTAATATGTCGGGGGTAATAACAAAGCCCTCCCGGATGCTCAGGCTAGTCCTCTCTGAGCCACTTCACTCAGCCTCACCGCAGCGGTCCTCGGCGCCATTCAACCTTCTCTTTCCTTCAGTATCACGGCTATTTTGGAGCCCTCGCAGAGCTCGCGAAGCCTTTCAAAAGAGTACAAACGTCTGCTAATGATAGTTTTTTTTTAAAGGAAAATGCCCAAAGTCAAGGGGATTTCCACACGGGGACTTTCCGTCCACCCATTTTCCTCTCTCTCTCGCTCTCTCTCTCTCTCTCTCTCTCTCTCTCTCAGTCACAACCTGCTGGTGGTGGTGGTGGTGGTGTAGTTGCAGCTCTCCGCCGCCAGGGGGGTCTCTACTATCTGTCTGACTCAATACTGAAAAGCATATCCCACCTACTGTGCACAAAGGAGCGTCACTGAGGGAGACAGACAGGTCGCGTCATTTTCTATTTCATGAGACAGCCTTATAGAAATAAATCATTAGCCTGCAATGAGACCATGCCTTTAGCAAATGAGTCAGGAAAACCGAAAGAAAAACTCATCACTGGATGATAATAAGTAGACTTTGACTATAGATGATGTATGCATGTGTGTGCATTTGTTTGTGTATTTATGAGTGCAGGTATTGCAATGCTGATGTGGTACTGTGTTTTCACAGTTGGAAATTGAAAACACTTTCTGGTGCTGGTGTCTTGCTCAAGGACACTTCAGAAGCAGATGTGGGCTCTCTGGATGCATGGGTGCAAGATTCAATCAACAAATATGTCTCTCTCTCTATCTATCTATCTATCTATCTATCTATCTATCTATCTATCTATCTATCTATCTATCTATCTATCTATCTATCTATCTCTTTTGCCATGCACATTCACCTACCCAGTCCACATGAAATTATAAGACACCAAAAAAGATACATAAATAAATAAATAAACAGGGAGTGCTGCACTGGGCAAATAAACTTGATTTTGGTGATGTTAAAGTAAAACAAATCAGGTGCAAGTAGTCCAGAGAGAGAGAGAGAAAAACACCCTGATTGTAGTTAGAATCCTATATTAGTTCATGGATAACCATGGCTAAGCTTTTTATTTACCAAAAAACAAAGTATGTTGCAGTGGTGAAACAATTGTCAGACAATCATTACATTGCAAACAACAAACTTTGTCTTATGTGCCAAGCCCTACAAAGAAAATCTGCTCAAAGAAAATCAGCAATAAAACATTTAATGTAGTTTCTCTTCAATCTCTCTTAAATCACATAACAAAAAAAAAAAAAATTTTCTCTTCAGAGAAACCATTAAACCTGCATGTTTCTATATCTAATGGTGATGCACTTAAACTGTGCACACTGACATCTTTGAGTTTTAAGTTCTGCTTCACATACGGCCATGCAAAAACACACAGCATCCACCACCCACATCCAGTCTGTCTGTGGCTGCAGGTTAACTCTGCATGTGTCATATCACAACTACCTTTGTGCACCTCTGGGTTATGGTGGTTAGCAAGTTGTTTTATCAGTGTGTGGCAAAGTTCACCAACTGTTTTACTGCAGTCTACGAATACAGACGCTTCAACACAAAAGCAGTCACAACTCTGTACCTTTAATCCAGCTGTCACATCTGACTTGCTGTTGCATGTGTAAGCATGATAGGTGAGACAGATAGGAGAGGCATGTGTGCATTTAGATGGCATGAATGGACACATTATAGTTGTGTGCTTGGATGTGTAAGTGTGTGTGTTTGTGTGTGACCGAGAAATATTGTGTGGATGTAAATATGTTCTTGTAGTTCATGTTTGTGCCCGTAGCGACATATTTTAAAATGCATTCAGTATAGAGATGCAACAAATGATTATTTGCAGTACTACTAATTAATATGTTGATTATTGTCTTTAAATTATTTGTTTAGCTGTAAAATGGTGATGTCTTCAATTTTGACCACCAGTCTAAATCAGGGATTTTCCTTGCTTTTCCCAGGAGCCACTTTTGAAACGTAACAGGAGGCCAGTTATAAACAAACAAACAAAATAAAATTAATAAACATTAAAAGGCCCATAACTCATCTTTATTTGACATTTTTTATTTTCAAATCAACTGACTTATTTACTAAACTTATTATCTAACTTCAGGTGCATGCAGGGGTGTTTCTAGGATTTGAGGACATCCGGGCCTCTGTTTGTGATAAACAAGCTCTATTTTGAGGCCTTTTTTTATGCACTCTGGCACCTTATTATTCAAAATACCCCAAAAAATTGTGAATTAGAAAATGGTTGGTGGGCAACCCAAAAAAAAGAAAGAATCTGAGACAAACTTTAAACTTAACTGTGAAGTGAATCAGAGGTAAAATGTTGGTTGCATTTTCACTGTGGACAAATATCCAGATTTAATTCTGACAAACAACATTTGGTCTTATCGACCTGTTGTTATCCAACTAAAACAGACCAGCCCCTGTGTTTGATTCACTCCTCGCTTTCTATTTTCCTTTCTCCTCCCGCTGGAAACTACCGTTCCTTTTGCAGAAAACAGAAACTCACATGGACACACATGGATTCATGAGGAATGAGCTCACTGAGTCAGCATTGTTGACATTCAAAATGGGCACAATGCTTTTGCCCCCAAAGTTGACATTTAGCACGTAAATCAACAAATACAATGTTACCTTTACTGATTTCACACATGCCCATGACACAGCTTTTAATAAGATATGTGGACACATGATCTGACTCTGCTCTGAGGCACCATTATAAATAATGGGGATGATTTAACTCTCCAAAATGTTTTACATGTTCCTTACTGGGTCACATGTTGGCTGAGTCACAGGTTGGGATGATCAATAAGCACCACAGTCATCAGCACATGGAAAACCCCAGAACAGATAATTGGCCCATTTTGTTGTTCCAAATCACCATCCTCTAAGTTCCTCACTGTCTTACAACATTACTTTAAATGGGATGGTCAGATACAGAGAAAAAAAAAATCTTAATCTTAATCAATAAAGTTGAACTTATCCCTCATTAAATGCCCTATAACAGACCATACTATAAGTCAGGAACTTTAAATGTCTATAAATTCAGAAAAGATTTAAGTCTGTTTAGATCAAGTATTTACTGTCTTGGAAACTTTCTTCTCAAATTTGGAAATAAAATGTTTAATTTCACACATTAAAACAGACTCTATCAAGCTGCTAAGACTGGTTTGTTATAATAGTTACAGCACATAAGCAGATTCTTGTTTTGGTTTTTTTTTTTTATCAGCATGGCTATTTTTCAGCGGTGGGAATTTACCTAAGTACATTTTCTCAAGTATTGTTCTTATGTGCAACACTTTCACACCACTTTATACTTCTACTCTACAAGTGAGAGCAAAATATTATACTTTGTACTCCACTATATACAGTTACTTTATAAATTAAGATTTCACACAGAAAACACATGACAAGCTTATAAAATATGATGCATTGTTAAAAACTCAAATATAGAAGAAGTATATAGAAGCATATAATTTAAAACAGGTAGCTCCACTTTGACCAACAGTAAAAATCTACTTACTTACTTTTCTATTTTTATTTTGATACTTTAAGTACATATTGCACTACATACTTGTACGTATTTCATTCAACATTTTCAATTCAGGACAGAAGAAGAGAGTATTGTATACAGTGTATTTCTGAATCTGAATACAGTGCTGCTTTCATATTTCACAACTTCCATAATGTTCTCATGTCAAGCACAAGAACATAATGTATACTACTATATGTACCGGATGTATTCGCATAATAAGAAGTCTGTTGTGTATATATTGCCTGTCTTGACTGTAATAAAACATGTGATATATATAGAGTACAGAAACAGGCCCCTTCCTCAGTTATGTTGGTGCCATTTGACTCTATTCATTAAAGGAAGCAGAGTTGCAGAAACAGGCTAAAAGAGGAGTCTGAGTCACTGAGACTTTGACTGATCATAACCTTCACAACAACAAAAAAAAGGCATGTGATATGGACAACACTCATGTTGTTACACTTCTTTGTACAGCACATGCAGCACGTGTGCTGTGTTAGAAAAGTTCCTGTGATCTTATGACTGAAATAGTGTAAATGCAACATATGTACCTTCTCTCTCTCTCTCCACTGTGTATAACATCAAGGGAAAAAAATCCCAAAATATGTCTATAAGCTCCTGATAGGTTGCTGTTGTCTACTTTACACGTGTGTTGGCACGGCTCCCCTCATCTTTTTTAAAAATGCACAGTACAAAACTGGAATAGGGGGTTTATGATAATCACAAACATGTAGGGGAGACCGGGGACGGTTGTAACACTGGGTGAGTTGTAACACTGACCAATTAGAAAAGAGTTGCGCTCACAGGAGAAGTGGCATGTCTCTGTGATCAACATTGTGGATTTTATGACAAATGCCGAGCATTCATTGTACTGTAGATACAATGGAACCTAAAATAGCAGTATCTCTATTTTAACTTGATGCTTTGCATCCATGCTAACTTCAAACCACACGCTGAAACAGTTAGCTATGTAATGGCCGCTCGGGGTGGGGATAGTTGTAACAAGTGTCTACATTGAACACGCTTGCACCCCATGGACACCCATCTACATTCATCACAACTGTGACAATGATTGAACCCTTATGTAACACACAAACATTCAGGAATACACAACCTGATCTCACAGAAATGCATGAAATGACCAGGACCTCTTAACACCGAGTTACGTGGTAGTGTCACATATTGTGTTACAATTACGTGGTACCACCACAGTTAAAATTATGTGTTGCCAACACGACAAAAAAACATCTACACTTCTCCGAGTTTCATTAGGCACTCAAAACACAAAACACGTCAGTAGGTTTAGAAAAAAAACCCATCATGGTTTGGATTACTTACCACATTGAGAAAAAAACACCCGCATTTCAGTGACTTCCTTTAAGTTTAGGCACTCGAAATGATGGTTCATTATGGTTAGAAAAAAACGTAATGGTTTGGATGTTAAAATGTTGTTTTAACCTACTTTCTTACGCGACGTCTGGACGCTCTTTATACGTCATCATCTGCGAATCTGTGTGTCCACCACGGCAAAGGATCTTAATAGACTTTCCATTGACATTGTTGTTGTCGTGGCAACACGTAATTTTAACACAATATGTGACACCACCACGTAACTTGGTGTTGAGAGGTCGTGATCATTTCACAGATTTCTGTGAGATCAGTCTGGGAATACAGTCCACACACACGCACATACACACACACACACACACACACACACAGCAATATGCTATGCTAATGTTAATGTGTTAATGTGCTAAATTTAAAGTTTTACAAGAAATACATCTTTTTTGTCACTTTAAATTGTTCACTTTATTCAAAACGGTTGATTATTTATTCTTCAATAACGTTCTTGCATAAACTGGATAATGTGGATCTTATTTCAGCAAATTACCTCTCATTGTTACATCTATCCCCAGCTAGTGTTACAGCTCACCCAGGCAGTTGTAACAACAGAACTCTATGTGTTTGACATTAACTCACACAATATGATTGTGTAGTAAACGTCCAAGTGACTTTCATTTGTAGTAGACAAATATAGGTACCATGCATCAAAGTTTGAGAGATCTAGCACAAACAACCACTGAGTTACTGACGCTCAAACAAAAAGCGTTACTACCATCCCCGGTCTCCCCTACATGGCTGTCCCCCAGTAATCCAAGCACTTTACATTAATGTATAAGCATTACAATACTTACCGATATATTATGTCCCCCAGAGTCATACGTCTCTTGTGTTCTGACGGTGTGGCCTGTCCCTCAGAGTGACTTCTGAACCCCAAAAGCCTCTGGGGCCCCGTCCCGGTATGAGGTGGCAGAACAGCGGGGAGAACCCTGAGGAGAACATCTCAGTGTTCTTCTGGCTCTTCTTCTCAGTGGAAAGCACCTCAGAGGCGGATCGAAACCAACCCCCACTTAAAATCACCTGACACAGCAGCTTTGTGTGTAGGGGTAAAGGCTGACTTTAACTTCACATTGTTTGACTGTCTGACAGCTCTTATTTTGGGGCCACTACTCGAAACAGGCACCTCGAAAAGTTGAGCCTGGAGAAAAGAAGCAGTGTGGGTTGGACAGGTGGAAGAAAAGCCAGAGAGGCTGATTTACTGATCAAGCCTGACCTCTAGTGGCTTTCATATAGAAACACAGATAAATGGAAAGCAAACACTGAGTCAAACATCAGACTGACATTTCTGTATCTGTACAGTCAGAATCAGGGCCCGGCCCTTGGCATGTAGGGTCGTCAAAGCTTCACAGGGGGCTGCGAGGCCTTCTGGATTTTAAGGGGTGTAAGACAACTTATAGTTGGCCCATATCTCCACAATTCATTCATTTCTGTGAAGAAAAGTAAGTTTGGATTATTATTCAAACTATAAACTTTAAAAA
>JAOVVB010084734.1:0-13541 GCA_028570985.1 Heterobranchus longifilis
GAGAGAGAGAGAGAGAGAGAGAGAGAGAGAGAGAGAGAGAGAGAGATAGAGAGAGGGAGAAAGAGAGAGAGAGAAAGAGAAAGAGAGAGAGAGAGATACTGAGAGTTACATGTGACAGATTAGATATTTTCCCATCATCTGATGCTGGACCGTGGCTCTTCTCAGGCTATACACAAGTGAGATAAGTAATTTCCATATATATATGCATATACATATGCATGTAATATGTGCATGCATGCTTGTTCACGTGTTTCTGTGCATACACATTCATACTTTGTCCTTGGTGCAAAACACATTATATAAAGCTCTCACCAGGGAGTCCTAAACTCACACATATGGACACACACTCGCACTCACACATGCACACAGACACAGTCCTAGATACCACATTGGGTCATAGGAGCCCCAGATAAATGCAAACTGCTAATCAGGCCAACCAAAATAGAGCTCATCATCTTTGGGTTGAAATGAGGTTGAGACTGAGGTTATCTTTGGCTTTCCTGTGGGCAATCACGGAAAAATCCATTTGCACTGGAGAAGCATTGATGGTGTCAGTTTGTAATAACTTATATGTGCTGTGGCTCATAATTACATGATCTGTATCAAACTGACAATATTGCTCAAGCCTTCGGGTGGTTAACTTGTACACCTTAGGAAAATGGCTAAATTGCTTGAAATTGAGCCAATAAGCCTGGAAATTGTGATTACAGCAAAACATATATTATAATTTGTTTTGCAGTACAGGTGTGTTCACAACAAGCAAAAGTAATTTTAGTTTCTTAACCCGATTAAAGTAAAATTAGTTAATATACGTTTTCTGAATCAGTGAAAAGCAGTGTTATTTGTTGGTCTGATCATCCATGTTTCACAGCAAAGAATGAATTTACAGTATGAGAATTGACTACAATTAAAGGTAGCCATTTTGATATTTCAAGACATTTTGAGCCATAATGAAGTTTAGCACTACATCTGTGATTCAGGAGATTGAACAATGATTTAGCAAGGAGAAGTAATGACAAGGGTTTGCTTTATTTTAAGGTTGTTGTACACTGAAAACAATGGACAGCATTTGGTTAGACACGTTTGTAAGCCATTTAATTCCTGTTGAATATACTGTCGTGCTGCTGTGTTGCAGATAAACAGCCCTACTCCGGCTTTTTAAATGGCTAGAGACGAGCCAGAAAAGGGCAGGAATGTCATGAGTGTGACCAATAGGCAATTTATCACTATTATGCAATGTATAAACTGCACAAATATACCACATAATTACACCAGCAAGAAAAAAGTAAGAAAGAAAAACATGATTTGTCACTGTATTCCAATATAGAAATGCGAGGCTGATGTTCAAGACCTATTCAATGAAATATCATTTAACCTTGGATTTTTACAGCAAATCTAAACTCTGGACACAATGACCTTAAAGTGGTCTATGAAACCATTCTTATTGCTGCTAACAAACACTAGCGAGAGCAGAAAAAATGAAATACATTACCATATATTGACAAATGCCTCCTCCACTCATATATATATATATATATATATATATATATATATATATATATACACATTCCACTCATCTGAGAGAGGCCATAACATGTACACCATCTATTTCTTGCTTGGATCTATATTAGTTTTCATTGTGTTACTAGAAGAAATGTTTATCATTGTATCTGCTGATAAAACGCCTATACATAGTGACATGAAGATTTGTATTTAGAATATATGTACAAAATAAGGTAAATTAAATTAGATCAAACTGCCAGCGTGCTATGGAGGTTGTTTCTATTTATTATTATAAAAAGATGCCAAACAGCAGATTTATGTGCATCTATTATACACAGAGCCAAATTCTGAAAATATAAACAAAATGTGGTATCCTCTTGTGCATTTTAATACTTACATGTAACCAATGTGGTCAATCTCTTCAACTCCCTCACTTGTAACTCAAGTCAATCTACCTCTCAATGTACATCTCAAACATGAGGCCTTGCAAACATGCTACAAACGTTATACTAGAGCTGCAATTAGTCGACTAATCGTTAAAGTACTTTTTCAGGCAAACATGGCAGAAAATCTTTTCAGCCTCTCAAATATGGAGATTTCCTACTTTTCTCTGTTTTTCATCCTGAATATCTTTGGGTTTTGGACTGAAAAAACAAGACATTTAAAGACATCACCTTGGACTTTGAGAAAATGGGATGGATATTTTTTCACAATTTTCTGATATTTTATAGGACAAAAAATTATAGGATTAATCTATACATGAATCGATAATGAAAATAATCGTTAGTTGCAGCCCTAGTTTATACAACACAAGATGTACAATAACTTTACGTTGGTACGACTGCTTAAAGCAGTCTAGTCCTTTTGTATGCGCATGAATCAGTCCTGAAACCAGCCTGTGGTCTCTTCCTCATCTCATCTCATTTCAGAGAAGATTGGGATGCTGTGATTTACAGCAGGGCTGTACATCTTTTTTATGTGCTCTCTATAAGGAGAAATGTCGGGGAATGACGTATGTAAATGAAGGATAGGAGGTTGATGTGAAGAATGGAGAGACAGATAGAGGAGGAAAGGAGAAAAGAGAGGCATAGATAGAAAGAAGAAAGGAAGGAGATGTACTTAATGATAGGGAGGTGAGGAGTCAACGCACAACCAGAAACACTTTCAAAAACACCCTCGGGAGTTGCTCCACAACCTCCTGTTTCAAATAACACATGTTCAAGGCTCTTAAGCTCTTTGCTGCGCTCACACTCAGACTTCCTCTCCCTTTCAATCTCCTTCACTCGCTTACTCATCCTTTCTCTCTGAATCACTGTTTTTTCCTCTCACACCAAAGAGTGATTCATCCATTAAGATTATTGATCAAAACAATCAGAGAGCAACAGGGAGAACAAGAGAATAGGAGAAAGAGAGAAAGAATTGAAGCTTGCTACCGAAGCCTGCTAATCTCCCAGAGAGATGTACAGACTACTTCCTCCGCTAAGTCAGAGTTGAACTGGTCGTGAACTTATGAGAAGAGCATCTCTAACAACTCAGAGTGATGCACAGCCATCTGGAATTCAGAACATATTTAATAAACATTCTTTTTTAAAAGGAAACAAAGATAATTGTGCTGTAGCTGCTCCATTTTTATTTTCATTATTAGTTGTTGCTGTTGTTTTTTTGGAGGCTGACTTAATGTCTCCGTGGGAAATGTAATAAAGCAATGCATGGTTTTAATTTTTTTTTTTTTTTTTTTACCTTCAGGAAATGTTATGCAATTTTTCTAAAGTGCAGTGTAGCTCATGCACACAATTGAATTTTATGGAAGGTCCAGGAAATACTGACAATGTCAACCCCCTCCCACAACATTGTGTGTGTGTGTGCGTGTGTAGGTGTACGTGTGTGTACGTGTGTGTGTGTGTGTGTACGTTTGTATTGGACTATGCAGAGATAGTACCAACAGGGGACATGTACAGACAATATATATTCCAGTTTGACTGAGTGATAAACCTTTCAACAGGCTGCCGTGAATAATCCATTCCATTAATGTTCCCTCTCTGAGCCCAACAATGGGCCTCCTCAACTATGACCAATAGAACTTCATTACTTCCCATTGTGAGAGAGCCTGGCTTCCTATAACATTACAGCAGCGTGACCTTGACATCTTGTTAGCGCTAACATTAAACTTTATGGGCACCGCCTATGGTGTTTAACTATGTCTGAGATATATATATGGAGTCTGCTTATATGGATATGGATGGGAAGGGTGGGGGGGGGGGGATGAGGGGGGAGCCATGAGATCACAGATAGCGCTATTTGTTTTAGTTGGTGCAAAAGACCGCGTGCCGTTGTGTGAACAGAAATCCCATTTGTGTTAAAGGCTTATGAACCACTGAGAAGCTGTGAATGAAATGCTGCCATAATACCCTGACTTGCCCAAGATGAATGCTCTCATCCACAGCCACTGGCCAATATTTCGACCGCTATATAGCCATACAAAAAGTTGTTAAATCGTTCAGATGAATACAAATTACAGATTGCAAATACAGGATTTATAGATTGCAGAGCTTTCTGGGACAAATTTGTGATCATCGGCTATATAAATTAACTATGAATTGAATGCGCTTATGTACACCACTATACATACACTGTAAACTCTCTTAATGTGTAGTCATAATTATGCCTCAAGATTTGTGATGTTTTACTGCAGCTAGTTTCTAAAATCATCAGGCTTATGCCACATTGCGTAACACACAATGATCACAAGCTCATATTTTTTCTATGCCCCAGTCCCACTTGTTCACAGCAATTACAATGAAATGTTGGCCTGTGATTAGGGACTTACGCCTGCTAAATTAAAATGCCAGAACTGAAAACCAGTAAGAAGACTTTGCTATCGTTAAGTTGACAGGCAGTGCTATATTAAATTTATATCACAATGAGCCTGGGTTTATGAATATTAGATTTATGCACTTACAGAGAGAGGGGAACCTGATTGCACTTTTACAGCATCTCTGGATTAAAACTGAAAAAGCACCTGTGGAAATTAAAGTTGCGGGTGGTGTGTACTTAAAGACTTTCATTAGCTACAACATGCTAATTGAACCAATAAAGACTCTAATCGAGTCACAATCACAAAAGGAACAAAGCTAAGAAAACATTATTTGAGATGCAGTAAATTTCAAAGCATGCAGCAATTCAGTTCATATATTCAGTGAATCCAAGGGCAAAACTTGCACAGCTTCTGTGTGTTTAAGCGAAAATAGCATTTAAGTCTCAGAGCTCTCGACAAGTGATGCTGTGATCAAAGCCAGCGGGGCCGTGTGTTGACTGAAGAAGAGAGCAAATGTCAAGAAATCTCACAATTTTATTACACATACAGAGCAGTGGCATTTCTGTCTTGGGACCTCCTGTGCAGTTTTGTCAGTGTTGTAAATTCTTAAAAATCGAATCATCTCCTCTTTCTCTGAATATAATGTGCAGTGTGAAGTGCTGCATAGTTTGATCTTCAGTATTATTCTTGTTGTGTATATACAGGATCTACTTTTTTTAAGGGTGCTCCGATCGATTGGTCACCGTTAACGATCGGCTGATATGTGTGGCAATTACAGTTACAGTTACCGCTAATGAGCCAGCAGCCGGCGTTTGCATTAATTAAGAGTGAGTGATCTGACGGTAACGTGACGTTACCTACACAGAGTCAAAGCTCTGTAACAGCAGTTCAAATCATGTTATGATGTCAACCACATGCTTACTGACTGCTCTTCATCTCCTATGAGACATAACTTTGCTAAAATTAGATCTCTCCATCACATTTTATCCTTGGCAACACGTGCGTCTCCTCTGCAGCTCCAAACCTTTTTTGGGGGGCTCTATGCAAAAACAACAATTCCCGATACCTGTATTAGCCTAATTGAATTAGTTTAAAGAGAGAAAACATTTTGACTGAAAGTAATGACTAAGAGTTGACTAAAATGTAATGACTTATGGTCAACTAAAACTTGACTAAAACGTTTTCGTCAAATAAAACTAGACTAAAGCTATGAAGTATAAAAATGACTAAAATGTGACTAAAACGAATGCACATTTTCATCTAGACTAAATCTAAAATAGCTGCCAAACTCAACACTGGAATAGTTAAATAATGCTACACAATAAATAGAAGACTTAAAGCCTGTGATGGATGATTGGTATTATGTATACTCTGATTTCTCTGATGCTATCCAGACCAAAGTTGTTCTTCTCTTCCCCTCTGTCTGCATGTCTACTCCTCTCTCTGTCTTTTATAAAGCATGTTTCATGGCTGAGAGAAAGCCCCTGAAGGACACTAAAAACCACAATCATTTCAGTGTCTAGAAAGGGGGGGGGGGATGAAGCATTAGCATCACAAAAGGCGGGATGGTAGCATTGTCCTATGTTGAAAAAGCAAGTCTGAGTGAGTGAGTATGCCATGTATAGGAGCAGGGCATTCATTAAATAGGGAAGAAGAGAAAAAAAAAATGTCAGTGGGATGCGTTTGTGAATTTGAGTACCTTTCAGCATGGCCTCACTCAAACCATGGCTCTCTAAATATGGAAGCTTGTATTCCTCAACCTGCCTACCAGTCTGACAATGCATGGCCAACAATACACACACACACACACACGGTCACGCATATACACGCAAACATGCACTCACAGCCCGACTCCGCTCTGGATGGCAAGCAGTTCTCAAAGAGCCCCGGGTCTTATTGAATTAGATTAAAGGGAATACAAGATTTGACATATTTGGATTTGGTGAAGCTGCAACAACAAAAGTGCACATTTTGCTAAAGCATCCTCTGTATTCAAATAGTACGTGGGGACCAAGAGAAAATTGGGTACAGAATCCTCTAAAGGAAATTCAAACGACTGAGCAAAGGGCCCTGCTGTCTTCTTAGTTTTTTGAATTCCAGTCACTTATGTTTAGACTCCCCAACTGTGTAATCTGGGACTGGCACAGAGAGATGGGAGATTCTCCACTGTTCAAGCATTTATCACATTCCTTTGAAGAGGAGATTTGGTGAATTGCCTCATAATTCTTTTAAATGACTTGTTTATAGAGAAATGAACTCCATTTGACTTGATGGCTTTGAATACTTTTGATTGGTTAGTTTGGACCCAAAAGTTTTTTTGTTTTTTTTCATATAGTAAAAATGATTCTCCCTTTGACTGAGCAATAACATGTCCCAGTCTTCTCAATGAGTAACTCCTGATTTGTAATGTACAACATGTGCTTTGTTTTGCTTTGTTCTAAGTTTCAGTCTATAAGCATACACACTGAAGCTGATAAAATATGTCTCATATTTCCTGTTGATACAGCATTTCACCTCTTACTGCCACAGTGCAAAAGAAAAATGAAGAAACGGCATTTTTTCACGAGTGCAAAATTTATTGGGCAATATGATATTCTTGCCTCATTTCATACTGGAGGTAATTTTTAAGATTTGTGTTGCAGCATATTGCCTGAGACTGTATTTATAGCAACCTACACAGAAAGATGCAAATCCCACAGTCTCTTGATTCTAACTCTGACTGATTTAGTTTGTTACATTTTCTTTATGATGTCTACTGTTATTTACACAGCCTTTGCAAAGGTACAAATGATAAATGGCCCATGAGAGGAGAGGACTTCCAAATACTAAATCCAGATCCAGATCTTAGTCATTTCATGAAACCTACAGTGATGCACTTTCCTTTTTAAAGAGGGTTATTACATAATAATCTAAGTGTCTGGCAGCATACACTTGCAATGAAAGATTTAAAGGTATTAAAGCATCTCACCGTTTCAAATGAAGATGTAATTGGAGGCTAGATGATTATACCTTATTAGTTTGGGGAAAACGCTGGCACGAGTCCTCCAAAAGGGAATACGCTGTAGCTGTGTAAACTACTTTCTACATTTTGCTTGCTTGAATACTCACTTGATACATTTGCTTTATTGGAGTACGCACTGACGACAGAAAACAATTTCCAGCATACAGCTTTCACCATGTCTATTGACTTTGTCTCTTTCTTTTTTGCTTTAAGCTTCATTTCTGGAGCATGTGCAAGTGTGTGCGTGTGTGCGTGCGTGTGTATTCCTTGGTGTTTCAGTTTACTGCTTTCACAATTGTGTTGTCATAAGTGCAAAAGTGCAAACCAATTTACTGACGATCAATACAGATTTACTGCACTTTGTTTCTTCGTTGTCACACTGACTCTTGAGAGAGAGCTAGAGGGGATACACACACACACACACACACACGCACACGCACACACACACACAAATGGCTTTCCTGCTAAAGGGACAATACCACAGTTCTCTTTACTCTTTATCGATATTTCTATATGGTAAAGTCTATAAGGAGATTAGTCAGTTTAGATTGAACCTCTCTTTTTATTTAATTACTACATTATACACCATGGCACTGATGGTTCTGTCGCTATCAAGAGATTTAATATTGCCATATCTGTATTGAACATCTAGTGTTGAGATATGAAAATAATATGAGTAATACAATCGCAGAGATAAATGCAGAGAATACAAGTGTCTGTCCCATATGACTACAAGTCAGGTAAGATTAGGCCATTTCATCAAATGACAGCTTGTCCTTTATCAATACTTTTCTCCTTCTAGCTTTGACTGAGGTAAAGAACAAAAGTACAAAACTTGATTTTATCCACAGATATCCATGTGCAAAACTTAAGCCAGTCAGTCTAACACTGTTACAGTATGTTCTGCTAACAAGGGGTGTAACACCAAGGGTTGCCAAGATATGGTATGGCTCTCAAAGTTTGTACTGGCGCACAATTTCTGTGCAGTTCTTTTAGAAGATTGTGACAAATATTTACTGGAAAGTAATTTTCCCAGTCTACGGGTTTTCATTTTAGACCGGTCTCATTCCCAACTCATCAAATACCGCCGCTTTGTCACGGCCCTCGGTGTCTGATAGACGCACAAGGCACCCTTTATCGTCTGTATGAGACGCACCGGGTTTAAAACTAATTCCAATGTAAAAAATGTTCGTAAATTAGGGATGGGGAGATTCACTGATTTGCATCGGTCCATGACATAAAAGTGCACGATGCTAGTGCACCAATTAAAAACATGTGCATCGGATACGATGGATGGACGGACTCGCAATGCATCGTTCTAATGTCTTTGCATTGGTAAAATCCGATTTATTTATATTATTATTAGTAGAGAACCAATAATTGAATATTTAGATTATCTCTAAACTGTTTCTGAAGCACGCTCGCTCATCTCCGCTGGCCGCTGTTATGACCCGAGGCTGCTGCATCTCCAGCGGCGTCAGTGCGTCTCATTAGAGTTTAACATGGAGGAGGAAGAGCTACAAGTTCCACACAATTCCATCAACAGCTTCCCTGGACCTATAAGTCTACGCTTTGCCATTTCTACTCCACTCTTCTTGCTGCAACTTGTGCACATCGCCAACCATCAGAATCCCTGTGTGCATGCACATACACACACACAGACCTGCATTTACTCTGAACCAGTATCCCAGGGTCACACTAACTATGAAGTCACAAGACGGAAGGGTTTTAAGGATGCATGATATGAATTGTAATGAATGGGAAATCCACATTTGAGATATTGTATTGTTTTTAATGTGCTCTGGAAGATGAAAGGAGAAAGAAGGAATGATATTGCTGTTGTTAGCAGCACATAACAATCCCAGCCAGTCTGTCTTGGTTTCATTTTGCTGCTCTGGACAGAACAGGAAGTAATGGGCAGATAAAAGGGCTTTTCCCTGTGCACTTCATCTCTCTTTTGGCTTTCACTTTGGAGCGGATATGTTGCTGGGCAGCAGCACTCCCGTTTCTCTCTATGGACGTGTATGATTAAGCTGCGGCTGCTGCTGTTGTTGCTACAGTACCTCTACTGACAACACTGGCTATCACTTAACTGTACAGAGGAAGATGAGTAAAAAGTATTTGCCAAAGATGCACTCTTGCTGCCTTAAAAGTGTAAGCTAACATCAGTTACTTTAGTTTCTTAGAAGCCGCTGCGCAAGGTTGTAAGCTCGAAGTAGCACTTTTTAAAAAAAAGACTATTTTGGGGGCTTTTTGCCTTAAATCGATATTATAGCTGAACAATGACAGGAAAGGTGAGAGAGAGAGACGACACGCAGCAAAGAGCTGCTGGTCAGATTTGATCTGGGCCGCTGCAAGGACTCATGGGGCGCACGCTCTACTGGGTGAGCTAGAGGTAGCTCACCCAGTAGCACTTCTAAAATCCATTTTAACCCTGTTTGACACGTGGCTGTACTGCATCAATGAGTTGGTTCTTTGTATCTATCTTCACTATTACATGGCTCAAACAGTTTGGTTCTATCAGCGGGAGATTATTTTGGGGAATTTGTTTTACAGACAGAATATTATGTAGGTCTAAGATGAATGGCACCCTCTAGAGAGGAAAACATATAATGTTCTCTTCATGTTTTCATTTATTTTTGATCGGTACACAGGACTAAGACTGAATCGACGGAGTAATACACACTATGTAATGTGTTTTAGCCTCATTAATGTTGATCCACCATCAGTGTGTAATTTCCACTCAATGTCATACTAAGTGGTGCTGCAAAGATTCCCAGCATATCATGTCACAGAAAAAGCTGCTGTCAAATAAACCAAATTAATTAACATCAGTCGCTTTCTGTTAACATTTATGTTTTGATTACACATAATGAACAACTAAGTGACATCAAGAATGTATTTTATTTGCCGTCTGATAGAAAAAGAGTTTGATTTTCTTTTCTTGACTTTGTGATTATTAGCGCTGTCAATTGCAGCCCAACTTAGCGTCAGACTGAAAAGAGCTGATATTGACATTCTGTTTTGCTGGCAGGTTACCACAGAATGCTGTTGAATATAAAGCAGTGTTGATTTTATATTGTGTCAGTATTCATTTGATGTTTAATCAATGAGTGAATAACCACTGATTGAAATAACATCGAACATTGATTGTGAATCAATATTACTTTGAGGGTGCAAAATGGATGTTAAATGGAAGTGTTTACATTTACACACTCCGTTCTCGCTCATTACATGTTAGTCTGCTGTTTTTGTCTAGAAATAGACAGTGCACTTATTCAAAGCCAGCTGCAACTGAGAGCTCGGGCAAAATGTAGAAATGCTATACCATCTCTTTTTATCTTGGGAAGCATATTATTTTTGCTAAAGGATCATTAAATGTGATTCAAAGTAGAGTTTCGTCAGTTAGACATGCAAAGACTTTCTTCCACGAGAGACAAATAATAGAAAGCCGTTCGTTCAGTATGTGAACAGATGAAGTGGGAAGTAAGGTAAGTGACGTTGTAATGTGACTTGTTAACAGTGATTTTACTCTTCCATTTTACAGATTTAAGTATACATTTTGTCTTCCAACTTTCAACAGTAGTACAGGTGCAGGGTTGGAGACAAACTGACTCTAGATCTCTGCCAACAGGCAGCTTTATCCATGACCGCAAACATAACACTGGAGGGATTCCCTGTGAAAAGTGGAAACCGTTACATAAAGACCTGTGGGTCACAGCTGCGAGCTGTAGCAACAGTCAAAATTCATCCAGGCCTGCTGATTTTCAGCAAAATAGTATTTTAATGGTTAAGGGATCAGCTTGAATCTCAGTGTAATTTCAATCTATAGTATGTGTACATCCATTCTTTACTCACAATTGAACACCAAAAAAGTTTACTTCATAATAACCTAACTATATTTTGTATCTAACTTAGCATCATTATTGAGCTGAAACTGTCACCCCTCCTTTGTGAAGTACCTATGGCATCATGCATATCTCAGCTCCATCGTTAGAGAGTTTTACATGAGAGTCCGGGCAAAAATTTTCCAACCGGCCACCATCAGTCCAGCAACCGGCGATTGTCGGTATATTTGCCCGTCTGTGTGCTGAGGTTGAGTTTGGTTCAGTAAATTTCTGGTGTCAATCAGTATTCTTACACTTATCTTCCTTATCTTCCCTTAAACAGAAAAATGCAACCGCGCACCTCCTAAAGAAAGTTTCACCGAACCTTAATTGCCTTGTTAACCACACATCATTTAAACTCAAATAAAACTCACTCAGACCGTCTTTCCACTGTTCCAACAATCATCAACTCTGGTTTCATTGAATTAAATCCTTAATTCACCGAGTTAGATGTGAAAATATGCCGACTCTGAACACTGCTGTACCACGCACATTCAGGTTTAGGCAAACACAATCTCAGCATAGCACTGTCTAGCTGACTAAAGAAAGTATGTCATGTCAACCATAGCCAATATCTACCGATACTGATATCCTCACTTATTTTTAGCCCTCAGGATCATTATGGCTACACTATGTTGCTCTCTATCATTCTGCCCCTATCCTCCGCCTGTTCATTTGTATGTTGTTTTGTTTACTGATGTCTGTATCTCTCTCTCCCTGCCTCCACCAGTCTATCCCTTTTCTATTATCTTCTAAATGTCCTCCATCTATCATGTATCATGTGAATCCATCCGTTTCTTTCGGTTTATCATCCACCCCTCATTCTCTGATCCTTGGTTTTATTTGTCTATCTTTAGCTCATCTACGCTCTGTCTATCCTGCCTGGTTTTATCTGCATCAGAATGCAGGGACCCGCACTGGCAAGCATGGCTCTCTTTCTTAGCATCCATCTCCTGATAAATGTCACTCGCTGTCTTATCTCCAGTTCTTTAAGGATTTATTTTTTTTGTTCTGATCTTTCCTTTTTAGGTTCTCTGTTTCAGTCCATCTTTTCATGTTCTCTGTTATTTTTAATTTTTTTTTTTTATGTCTGCTTTGTCCTACTGTGATTGGCCACATTAAATTCTGCCTTCTCGTGTTCTTTGTTCAGGTTCTCTTATTGGTGGTTTGTTTCATTCAAACATTAAAAGAATAATGAAGAATACTGTGTGCAACAGCAGTTTTACTGTATTTAAGTTCTGTCACTCTCTATTTGCAATCATTTTCCACCTGCACATCTCGCCTACTAACCATTTTTATCTTCTCTTTTATTGTTCTTCTTAGTCTGCCCATCATTCTCCAGTTATGTATCACTTTTCAGCAAACACATTGTGTTTTCTTGTAGTTGAAGGATATTCTAATTGATACTGTAACAACCTTATTTTCAGAGTTTTACCCATCATGTTGATGGTTAATGCAATGGGTGCAATGTAATCAAAATCAAGAGAAATCATAGCCAAAACTACGGAAATTAAACCCAAGTTGTACTAAACTGGAATTATCCTTCAGATTAAGAGAATATCGGCATTAGTCTATCCGTGTATGTATGTTCAGTATACACAAGCTCACACTGACTTTCACATCCAAGTAGGCCTAAAGTAACAGAAAGACAAGCATATATAAAAACCCTAAAGAAATAATCTTCAGAAAAAAAAGATCGACTTCTATTCACCAGAATGATACTATAGAGTATCATTCTGGTCAAGGCCAGACTGTGCGATGTCCTGAAATCAAGGCTCCATCTGTGTTTCTTTGTTCAAAAAATTAAAATCCCTTCCTATTCAGTAACAGCTGATAAACATACCAGTACCATCTACCACGAATAAATATCTTCTCAGAGTGGGTGTCTGAAGTGTGTTATCTTGCAGATGTAACCTGAACAGGAGGGCCTTCCTTCACACGCAAACTAAACACCTAGACTCAAGCAAAGAGGCAGAAACAGACTGAAGTGATTACTCAAACTGTTTTGTCATTTAGCCGACAGCCACATTACATGCACTCTCTCTTTCATCGGCTTGCACGTTTTCTTGCATCTCCTGTCCCATTTGGCTTCTGTAGTGAAATCAAAAGCCCTGTAATAAGATGGAGATGCTGCCAACTCCAGTCATCCCTCTGGCTCTGACAAGCAGAGACAGGCAGGAAATTATGCAGACACATACATACATACACAAAGACACAGTGTAAATAAGCAAAAAAATAAATAAAAAATTTGTGCTGGATGGAAAATGATGTCAATACATTAATATACACACCTTTTGCCTTCTGCAATGCAGCATAAGTTGTTTTTCACTTTTCC
>JAOVVB010084762.1:0-27925 GCA_028570985.1 Heterobranchus longifilis
TGGTGATACGGTGCATAACAAGAACACAAAAACACAAAAGTATATATAAACAAATAAATAAATAAAAACAGTAGGTAGACTGTGGAAACCCTGCAAGTAGCTGCATTTATTTTAACATTTCCCCCCTAGATACCAGTCAACTACCATACTAGTCTTACGCAGCCAGACCTATCTCCACAGCGCTGTGTCCTAGGTCAAATCTATTATCCTAAGAATATGAGAAACTCACCTTTCCTGTAGTCAAAGCTGAAGTCAACCCCATAGTACACAACCACCAGGGGTCTTTTGGTGTAGCGCTTGGCATCATTGCTTGGTTTTCTGTGGCCCACCAAAGGAATTGCATGCTTTTTGAAGAACTCCTGCACTTCTGATACCGATGTAGAGTCCTATGTGATAAATAAAATGTACAATTTCCAAATAAATCATAAAACAGAGACTGATTTTAGAGTCTTGAACTTGAATCACTTGTCAGGTAAAGCCCCTTATTGCTATTCTAGTCTATTTTGCACCTATACTAGAAGTGAAAGAAAGCACAATAATTTATGATTGAGTTTAATACCGCATGAAACCAATTCAAATCACAACTAATGAAAAAAAATAATAATCACTGAAAATATTCAGACAGTACCTTCATTGAGAGTGTGTGAGACGCTGGCTCGTACTTGGAGTGGAACTTTTCAGGTTGGAGGCTGACAATCTGACCGGGTGAAGCTTTGAGCAGTTTAGCCACTTCAGAGCTGAAGGAGTGACGGAAGCTGAAGTCTTCCCTCAGTGCGTTACCTGCCAGACACACAGCAATGAGAATATGAGCCACATGTCCATTTGATTGGCATTTGAACAACAACAGTTTTCAAGGCAGTCTGTGCTCTCACCACGCAGAGATATTAGAAGGTTGACACTATGATGGATTTAGGACTGTCCTCGATTAAAGAAACTTGCAGTTGACTAAGGTCGTGATCAGACAGGTTTCTGGAGCTCCGGCGAAAACGCAAGTTCTCCTGTTCATTTGAATGTGGGTTAGGTGCTGAAAAAACCTGCAGCAACGTGCGGCGAAAAGTTGACTTTTGAAGGACTCACGCTGCGGTGACTAATCATGAAACAGTCAATCAGACTTGTCAGTTAGGCAGTGTGAGAGCACCCTACTGTACAGTAAACATCCCTGCCTATATAACTGCCACAAGAATATATAAAATAAAATAAAAATGACTGTAAAAAACGAAACAAGCACTTAACTGCCAACGACTTTGTGTAACGGCTGATTGTTTCTTGACCCAGCACTGTTGTGAAATGAAGCTGCCTTCAAGTGCGGTTGGAAATGTCGCAGTCATAAAAAAAAATATAAGATCTACTTGTGCTACATTAGGGGGTTAAAATACACAACAGAAGGTCACACATATGAGCCATAAGTGACACTCCCACAACGCCGGACGACAAATCGCCGGATTGCCTGAGTGTGTCATTCGATTTTGTCGACTAATTGATTAGTTTATTTAATCAACAGATCTGTAAGACTGCGTTTAGCAGAGATGTGCTCATACGTTTCTTGGAAATTAGTCATTCAGCATGAAAAAATGCATAATCAGCTAAAGAAATCTCAGTCGACGAAGACTAGCCCTAGATGGATTACCCATCTCAAACAAAGTTTCTTTTATATAGCACACACATGCAACCCACTTCCATTGTACATACCAGAGTTCCCACACCTTTTTAAACATCAAATTCAAGGACTTTCCAGCCCCAATTCCCTCAAATTCAAGGACCCAACACAGTACAGTTTGAGACAGGGATCAAGGTTCATTACTTTTGCAACACCGATTTTTTTTTTTATAATGAGAACTAGCAGGCCGGTGCGTGAAACAATGACAACTGCGGGAAACACACATGCAGACAGAATGTAGCCTATTTACTAAAGTTGAGTAAAAAAAATACATCAAAAGAACTTAAATTTCCATTCTTGCACAAAATATATAAATTCAAGCACTTTCAATGACCCGTGTGTATTTATGTCTATTTTCTAAAAATCAAGTCCTTGCTAAAAGGTACTCACAGGCCTCAATATAGATCTCGTAGGCTGCGTCCTGCTCACTGGAGAACACTCCGACGATGATGGCATCGTCCCCATCCTTGATGAGCTCCTGCACCTGCTTTACTGCCTGGACCTGTTTGGAGGGAGGCCCTGCCTGCTCACCCATGTAGTCCACAATGCCTAGAAGGAAAAAAAAAAAAGGAGGTGGATCAACTGTGATGGCCTAACAAATAAAATATGCACACAGGCCTGCATGCATAAATGGAAAACAGCGACTTGTATTAATGTCCTATAGGGCAGTCAACGAATATTTCCTCCCAGAATTGCCTACAATCTAAGCCTTTCCAAAAATTAATGTGGACCATCCTTATTTTATTAAGGGGTTTATTAAATGCTGTCTTAAAAAAACACGGACTGGAGGAGCTGTTTGCAGCGGAGCAGCACTGTGTACCAGGAAATGAATGATGCATATTTCATAACCAGATCATGAGCACTGAGAGAGAGAGAGAGAGAGAGAGAGAGAGAGAGAGAGAGAGGTCTACGGCCCAGTTTTACAGTATTCTTTTATTTGTTCATTTGTAATGTGTAGATATGTAGAAGCCATGTTTACTAGGGCTGTCAAAGAATATTGTAAAAACAAACAGATATTAGATTATGAAAAGTAATATTCGTAATATTTCATTGTGAAAAAAGCAGCTGTATGCCTTGCACATTAAGTTGCACGTTAAGTTGCTGCTAATGCAAACCAAACATTTCCTACTGCTGCAGCTTCACATTAAAAGCATTAACTGGCGAAACACGGAGTGAAGTTTTATTATGAAGTAGTCACAGGAAATGCAATGCGTTTGTGAATGGGCTTGACACAGACAGAGCACATGGGTCTGCAAAACAAAATAAATAAATATACCTATAGTTATGTCTCTCCTTGTATTGGTTTGCCCTCTTCTGGACAAAATGTGCAAAAATAGATGTTCAAATATGTTCGAACGTATGTGTTTTTTCAGTCAAACATTTCTTGACAGCCCTAATGTTTATGTTAAAATAAATATACCTATACAAGTATTTATGTCCATACAACAAGGGACGTAATGAAAAAATAGATGTTTGAAGAGTTTGAATGTGTGTTTTTTTAGAAAGAATAATCAAACTAATTTCGACAGCCCTAATGTCCACAGTGTCCACCTACCATGCTGTTCTCTGGGTCCGTTGTAGTCGAACATCTTTCCTTTCCTGAAGATCTTGATGGTGGGATAACCTGTAACCTCAAAACGTGTGGCGATCTCACTCTCGACAGTGGCGTCCACCTTGGCCAGAGGAATGGGAGGAGAGCGCTGGCTCAACTCCTTGGCTGCCTTCTCGTACTCTGGAGCCAAACGCTTACAGTGTCCGCACCTGAAGGTGAGTTAGAACAGGCAAATAATGACGAAGGTTTTATTAGTCTTAACAGCAGGCTATTAAAAAAGATCAACTACCACTCAAGTGGACATTTACAGTGATAATTAAACCATCTGAATTTTATAATTGACGGTCTGCTGACTGACCATGGAGCGTAGAACTCCACCAGGATGATGTCTGCGTTGTTAACGGTCTCATCAAAGTTGTCCTTGGTCAGCACCAGCGTCGCCTCAGGAGGGGGCTTCCAATCTGGCTGAGCCACCTCTTTCACCCGGGCCACAATAGCTGCAACAAACAGGCATACAACATATTAACAACAATTCTTAAAAAAAAAAAACATCAGGTTCAGTTTAAAAGGCTGCGATGATGCTTAAATGAAGTAATTCCCGCTACCCTTCTCTGTCCTAGCTCCGTCATAGTCCATAGCTTCCCCATTTTTCAGGATCTTGATGGTGGGATAACCCGACACGTCGAACCTGCCCGCTATCTCACTGGCTACTGTTGCATCCACTTTGGCCACAGGTATAGGGGGGTCATTCTCCTTAAGAGTCTGAGCGATTTTTTCATACTCCGGTGCAAACTGTTTGCAGTGGCCACACCTATAAAGGATAAACAAAGAATACAGGAATATTTAAATGTTTGCAGGGATATGGAAAGTAAGAGGCATGTTGTAAAATCTCTGTGAACAGGGAATGGCCTGGAGGAATAACAGACGCACCATGGGGCATAAAACTCAACCAGAACTGTGTCTTTGCCCTCCATGAAAGTGTCATAGTTGCCATTGGTGAGAATCAGCACTCCGTTCTCTTCTTTCACCTCTGTGTCATCTTCATCATCATCATCATCCTCCTCCTCATCGTCACTGTCCGTCTCATCAGCCTCCTCCTTCTCCTCTGCAGCATCTGACAACAAACAAGGAAAGGACACAAACTGATTTCAGGAGTACAAGCTCAGACAAAGTGTTTTCCCAACAAAATGCTCCTCGTTTTACTCCTTATAGATTAAAGAAACAAGGCAAGTATGGACACACAGCAAGTTATAGTACTATACATGATATAGGCTAATATTTATCAGAATCAGCATCGGCTTTAATGGCCAAGTATGGGTACACACACAAGGAATTTGACTGTGGTTTGTTGTTGCTCTCGATGTACATACACAGAATACACATACAACTAAAACAGGGACTGCAAGCTGAACAAAAGTAAACATTTGACTACTATGTACAGATATAAGTATGTGTAATATCCTAAAATGTGTCAGTTCAGTAGATCAGTAGATACTGATATAGATATATAATCAGTGGATTAATACAATTGTACCAATTAAATTATTTTATTTGATTTACTTATTTCATTATGTAGTTTATTCTATTAACATATACTGTTAAACTTTTTTGTTGTTGTTAATTTTATTCATTGTCTTTCAATGTCGTAATTGTGCTTTGACAACACAAGTCAAGTATCATGCCAATAAAGCCTATTGAACTGAATTGAAAAAAAAAGAAAAAGATAGCAACATATATCCTGTTTGTAAATGAGGGATACACCTGCACTGTCACATCGCCACACACCAACAACATTAATACAGAAACAAATTTTGGATATGCCTTATGTACGACTGCATTTTCTGTGTTGTCTTAGAGCCCATGGTGTTGATCAAAAATGTATGTGTTTTTTTTTTGTTTTTTTTAAATCAGGCAGTCTTAGAGAGCCTTATCAGATATGGCATCACATCTTGGTTTGGTAACCTCTCTGTACATCTAGGTCCAAACTGGTCAGACTGATGCAGACTGCACTTGTATAAAAATAGAATTTGAATATTGCACTTGTATAATCAATAGAATAAAATATGCCACTTGTATAATAAAAAAATATGAATATTGCACTTGTATAATCAATATAATAAAATAAGATATGCCACTTGTATAATAAAATAGGAATATAAATATTGCACGTGTATAGTATTGCATTTGAATGTCTATGGTGCATTTAGTGCAGTGTTCTTCAGTGTAGTGTTCAGTGTTTTGAGTGGCTTTGGGGTGAAAACTTCTAAATAGTAGCAGATAAGGAAAGGATGAGGCTAGGATTTTTTCTTTTTAAAAGGGGACATGCGCAGTCTGTGCATGTATACTGTAGTCTTTTTAGGACTCTGGTTTATATTTTTAATCCTACGTTTTTAGCTTTGTCAGGAACTACTAACTTTTCTGTATACTGTCTCATTTAAGGCTGCAGCACGGATGTAAGCCCAAGCCAAATGTTCTACTTGTACAAAGCAGAACAATAAAGTTAATCTTGAATCTTGAATGTTAGTGCTGCTAACACTCGCAAGCCAGGTAACTGATGAAATTAGCTCACCTGTCCTGTTAGCTAGCGTGCTAACAAAACTAGCAACGAGTATCTGCAGTAACTTAGCGGTTAGTTAGCTAAGTTTGTTTGCACAATAACTAGCAGGGGTTACTTGCTTAAATAAGTAATTCAGTTGTGATAATCACATTGGGCTGTAAAATGTCTCGTACTTACCATCTTCACATCTGCTGAGAGTAGCGAAATGTGCAACGCCGAGCAACACAATCAGCAGCAGAGCAACCTTCTTCATTGTCCACAGTTGATTCGGCGGTGTTAACGACGTGGTTTTCCGAAGTAGCTGGCTAATTAACTTAGCTAATAACGCTGATTAATGTCATCAAAAGACTGACGCTGCACATACCCTTTGTCCGGATCAATACTGATGTGTGGCTGCAAACGCCTTTGGCTCGTGGTTTCATACAAACTAATCACTTCCGGAATCCACACCTCCGCGTCTGGAACTTGTGACTTGCCACGTTGTGATTGGTTCTCATCATCGGCTGTCCTCCAATCACAATTCGCCACTCAATTATACGTTGGATGATGCTATTGGATACTTTTATTTATCGTTTCCCTCTTGGACTTCTTCCAGTGGGCTAGAGAGATCAAGTTGATATAAAACTTTATTTAGTGATAGATTACATGATCATTTGAGTGCATATATATATATATATGGGGGGACTTTGTTAATGACTTGTTACCCACAACCTTGCAACCAAACATTTATTTTTAGTTCATGCATAACAAAAACATATTGTGGTTTGTAAACCACTGATAAATAGTTCAGTACTCAATTATAAAGTCATGAACAACTAGTTACACAGGTTTTGCAACAATGCAAGTAGGAAGTATCAAAAACATCTAGGAAGATTTACTCTTCTTTATCCCCTATGTGACGTAAGCACACTCAGTCCTTGACAGGTTCATATTTTCCAGCTCCTGTCACAGTTCTCCGCCGGGTGGTTTTGGGCCTTCCAGGTTTTCTTTTTCCTGGTGATGTCCATCTTAAGGCAACTTTTGTGATCTGCTCCTGCTCCATTTCTGCACATGACCTTGCCATCTCAAACGTCTGTGTGTAATTTCCTTGGTGATGCTCCAGCTACCTGTTTTCTTGTACAGTTGATGGTCGGAGATTTTGTTTGGCCAAAATAATCTGGCAACCAGGTAATAGTATTTGCTAATTACATAGATGAAATAAGACGCTGGGCACATACAGTACAATACAGCATATCTTAGATATATAGAACAGAAAATACAGACTTTGCAGATCTTGTTTTTTTAAATGTCCCGGCCACAACTGTCATCTGAATAAGGACCCTACTGTTCATCTGGCTCTACACTCCCCGGCTCCTCGTGAACTAGAACTTGCACCACCACCTCTGTATGTGTGGCCTGAGATTTACTTAAGCAGCAACTGTTAATTGTTTTAGTCCATTGGTCAACTTGCTTCTCCAGAACATCTTCTGTCCAAACCCTGATGAGTGATGCTGACTCTGAGTGGGACAGGTAGTTTTGTGCCTTTAAATGAGTTTGGAGCTCTCTGTCTTTTGGACTTTCTTCAGCTCTTGTTCCAGATTGTTGTGAATCAAGAACAATGTCTGAGGGAGAATGGTCTCCCCTTTGGCCTCTCTGCTGCAGGAACTGCAGTATCTCCACTTCAAGCTTGGACCTGGTAGAGCAGAAAGACATGGAGATTCTTATCATTTCATAATTTATGATATTTCAATTTGTATTTTTTTTTTAAGAATGGTCTATATTTTCAGTGAGTCATTTTTGGAATATCCTACCAATAAAAATAAAAACACAAACTGATCTGAAAATGCGAAAAAAGGTGAAAAACTGGATGAAACAAAACCAAACCTGTGATCACTGATATCTCATCATGCATGCATCATGCACATGCACACATACACACAGATAGAGGATCAGATACACATAGATAAACAAACACTCATAAGGATTACATGCATGTGTGCATGCACACGTGTACATGCACACATAAAATTGTGTGTGTGTGTGCATCATTTTTGCATATAAATGTGTGTGTGCATGGTTTCCCGAGCTCTTGTCTATATGTGTGTGTTGCCACGAGTTGTGGAACCCACATGTGCACACATACACACCACAATAATTGTAGATATTGTAATTTTTATATGATCATGTCACATGTATGTCACTATTTATTATGTGCTCAATTTAAGAAATGTATTTTTGGTAATGATGATATGTTATGATTTTTAAGTAGAAAATCCTAACCAGGGACAGGGGTCACAAATTAGCCTGGGCTAGAAAACTTACATGCACTACATCTGTAACCTGTTACAATGTGGGTTTTTTTTTTTGTCCCTAATAAATAAATAAATAAATAAGTAGATGCTAGTCAAACATTATTACCTGAGCAGGTGAGATGCAGGTAGGGTTTCTTCATGGCCACTGACATATGTGTGATCATTCGCCATTGTCTCTTCTGTCATTTGTGTTCTTACAAAGTCCTGTAACAGAATCACACAAAACTTCTAGGACACACCTTTTTAAGAAAATGTAGTGTATGTGAGAGCATGTTTGTATATGAGTGTGTGCACTGTATGTAAGTGTCTGTGTGTCTTTTTGAGTGTGGCTCACCTGTGCGTCCATGTCGGAGGACTCCCGCATGGTTGAGATGACGGGATGGGCTTTGGAGGGCAGAGTGTGGTGCAGAGTGTTTGAGAGGGCGTTGAGTCTGAACAATAGTTCATCTACTAAGCTTTCAAACTCCTCAAAGTAATAAGTCTGAAAAATGAGAAGGCAACATTATTGTAAAGGTGGTGCTGAACATTTGAGGAGGTACGATAAAAGGGAACAGGATTTACGGGAAATCTTGTCTTAATTTTAAGAAACACCCACAGTAGCATTTCCTGTAGCATGAGATAATAATCCTGACCATAGTCTCAGATGTTCACACAAAGGTAATCTGACAATGATGTATTTTTTTTAAATTAAAAATTAATAGTCTATAAAATTGATTTTTTTTCTATAAAGAATCTCAGTTTTGCAGTTAACTTGACACAACTTGTTTTTATGGACTGGGGATAATTTTTTTCCTCACCCTCCCTTCCACCTGATTTTCAATCCATGCTTGACTACGCTGCCCAGTGAACTCAGAGACCCTCCGTCTGATGTAGCCGGCTAATTCTGCCATGGTGAAGACATTCCTCCTGCTTTGAGATCTTTTGGCACTTCTGACCAACGAGGACACCACACCTATCACCTACAAGAAAGACAGTTCAAAAGCAACAGTGATACAGATATAAGTTGTGCAAAGACGTACGTGTGCATAAATGCAGTCACAACATCTACAGAGAAAAAAAAAAAAGTATAGTATAGTAGCCTATATATGTACCACTGCTGTCCACACCACAGAGGACAGATAGAGAACTCCACGGTAAAGGAAATCCTGCTGAGAGAAGAGGAGGCCCCTCGCGGCCCTCAGACCCCAGCAGTGACAGAGCAGGGTCTGGAGGGAGCGGGAAAGTGAACTGAAGGCCCAGGAGCTTCGTACGAACAGGAGATTCCCCACACAGGCCAGTGCCACCATCAGGATAAGACCTGAAATCTAGGACAATAGGAGGAGACCTTTTTTTTTATCTTTTCTGCTTGCTCTTTGTTTCTTACTAAATGCCCACTTTAGAATAACTTCCTGATATTTTTGTGAGAAATACTCAGCTGTTTTAAGAGGGTCAAAATCTACAAAAATGATATCAGCATTTCATGTGTGGGTACTACACTGTATCTTCAAAAAAAAACTGAGGAGGTGCACACAAATTTCCTGTATAATTTCCAGTAATTCCAACTGAACAGGAGTGCAGTATAAAGTTAATGACAATCAAGCAGAGATAACATGTACCATGATGTTATCATCGCCAAAGGAAGAATCTCACATTGTAGCACACAAGAAAGCAAAACATGTATACCACATTGATATATTTCCCTACATACATAATGTAAAAATTGCAAAACTGCGACCTATACCTGTGAGCTACCTGTTAAAATAATATGTAAAATAACATTTCAACAGGTGGTGCTTGGAATGAAGACCTTCCTAACGGGTGGTACTGCTGCACAGTGTGTTTACCGTTGGCCAGAAGAGGCCGGAGAGTGAGCGGGTGAGGAGTGTAGCAGAGGTGGCCATGGTCCTGGTCACCCTCAACACAGTCACACACTTCATGGTGAGAAGGAAGAGCGTAACGCCACGCAGAGTACGAATATACTGCAGACACAAAAGACATCTTAATCCCAGTCAATCATTCATCTTAAAGCCCACACCATGATCTCTAAGGGACTTCTCGACCTCAAAGTTGAGCTATCCTTCTGTATTTACCTACAATATAATATTAAATGAACATTTTAATTATCTTAAGTACTCATAATTATCTCTTTAAAGATGAGGCTCTTTCATTTTCCAAGGGAAGGTATAGTAATAAACTAAACAGGGTTGATATACCGGTTTAACGGTGTACATTTGCTTATCTATGGTATTGAACAAAATCTTTTCTAAGAAGGAAGATATACACATACTTAGATTAAATAAATGGTTTCAAGTTTGAATTCTAATAAAGCATTTATTAAACAAAAAAAAAAAGTTTTTATTCCTTTAAGGGTCATTGTGTAATACTATATACCGTGAAACTGTGATATATTGTGAGACGGTTATCGTACCGTGAAAATCTCATACCGTCGCAACCCTAAAACTAAAGCAGGACAGGCAGTGAACTGCTTTCTCATCATTAAATGTCTCTTTCTTTCTCTCACTTGTTCCCAGGCAGCCAGGACGCTGACATCAACATGTCCTCTGTCGTTGTGTCTCTGCAGCAGCTCCACAACCTCCAAGATAATAATGGAGTGATAGATGTAATAAACATAGTACACGAAAGATACTGTCAGCAATATTACCTGCAAAACAAAGAGAGATAATCAGGTATATTTCTACAGCCGTAAAAGCATAATCAGGTACATTTCATTCTCTGCAGTAAAAATCCTGCAGTGTGCTTTGACCTTCAAACTTCACAGGTATGTTAGTTTAAGAGCTACAGGTTAGTTTACCCTTTCAGCTAGGTCATTGTGATCTTATTTGCATTTGTGTGTGTGTGTGTGTGTGTGTGTGTGTGTGTACTGTATCGTCAAGCTGTTTGCTTGTAGGTCTTTACAAATTATTATGTTGACATTAATAGTTTTTGCCTGTGTGTTTTCATGCATTTGCGGTCGACTCACTTCCAGCCAGTTGCAGGGCGTCCTCCAGTATCTCATCAGCCCTTGCTGCCCCATAGCGTACACTTGATCCCAGAGTTGAAGCAGAGACAAAAGAAGGAAGAGGAGCTGGAGGGGAGGAAGAAAACACACGAGGAACATTAAAGTACAATCTCGAAGAGCTTCGTTTCCTTCTCTTTGGCGGCACCTATGGCGATAAGCGGTAATTGCAGGTGCGTTTTTGGATCTCACTTCCACTATCTGTGCGCCGCTTGTGATTTTTCCCGGGAATGTTGCCACAGACACCCAATACTGCAAATGCAAGGGCCTTCATCAGTGGGCCATGGGCTCTATCACCATTGTGTTACCTCATTCATTGATAGATAGTGACTTATAACAGACATTTATTTAAATTAAAAAGGCTTTTGACAAAAACTGACCTAAAATCTCATGAGATGTGATCAAAATGTACATTGTTGGTGCAAAGTTAGAGTGTTTTTTTTCCTTTTAAAAAGCAACTCAATCATTAGTATTTCGTTTTGTAAATTATTACCGTCTGTAGAGTTTGCTTCTTCAGCTGTTGAGTGGCTTTATGATGGTGTTGAAGACTAGTTGTTTGTACAGATAAAAAGGTAGCATTTTACCTGGCACACCATAACAACATAGTCCCACACAGTAGGAGTGTGGTACACCCTAACTGACTGGACTTTGGCAGAGGGCAGCAGGACACCGGCGGGGCTGTAGTCAGCGAGCATGGTCACACTGGTGAACAAGTTGGGTGCAGGGCTGAACAAGGTCAAGTGGATGGACACCGCCTGTCTGCCCAGCCAGCCACCTGAATGCAGGAGCTTCAGTTTGGACGCAGCGTCAGACCTGCAGAAGAGCAGAGGACAACTGGATGATGGCGGTGATGATATTACAGCAGGAGTTCCCAAACGTTTTCAGATCGAGACCCAAATGAGAAATCTCCGGGATCCAAAACTTACAAAAAATATATCATGAATTGCCATGGCATCTATATTTATCTTGGAAAGGGGAAGCGCTGCCTGGCTCCGGCTGCTCCGACAGGTTCTCTTTGGTGAGGCAGGCAAAGATACAAAAATAAAAATAACATCCAGGAATTTATTTGCTAAAATTGTGTAAAATTGTGTAACTCTAACCATAAGACAGAATGCCTTGTGTTCCTTTCCTTGGTTTTTCTTTTGCATTTACACAATTTTTAGCAAATAAATTCCTGGATTTTATTTTTTATTTATTTATCTATATTTATCTATCTTTACTACTGATAAAGAACACAACAAACCACAGCATCTGAGCTGAACAGACCAGCATAGCAAAAAAGAACACTCTACTATTTTAAGTAGGAAAATAACATATCATTCTGCATTTTAATCTGCCAATTTGCTACCCAATAAAAATGGGTACGCGACCCATTTTGGGTCCAAACCCTAACTTTGGTAAAGACTATACGAGAGACATTAGAGTTGATACCACAAGAGAACATTTCAGCAGAGATCACAGTTGGAAAACTGAAATAACAACCCTTTCCCCCAAGTGTGTGTCGGTTTCTCACTTTGTGTGGCCTAAGCCAACTGCAGCACTCGGTCCCAAGGAACAGCCCATGTGACCACATGTCCTTGCCATAGTAACCAAGTCTTTGGATTGTGGGTGAGCGGATGTTCTGCTCCCAGACAAGAATAAGCGAAGACATTCTGATACAAGAGTCGCACCAGAGACCTGAGCAGTCGTACAGACAGTCAGAATACACACAGTCAGAACAAAAAGCATAAATCAAAGGTAACACACACGTAGTAACTGTGACACATTGGTAGTTTTAATGTAATACATTCTAAAACTTTAAGATAATGAAATGTGTCAGTGGACGACTACAGTATGTGGCCTGGGCTAATGTTTGTGAAACAGCGCTCTCTATAGGGGGAGATAATACAAAGTCTAATGATGTTTCGAGTCAGATTACAGTTTGACTGATTATTTACTTAAAGCAAAGTAGTGCCTGCTTTTGTTTTCAATGTTAACGGCACTGTAGTGACACTTTCTACCTATATATAATATAGTTGTGACATCACAACCTCATTGAAGTCCTGGCGGCTCATTTAAAGGCACAGTTTCTGAATATGGGCTGTGTGCATTTCTACATGGATTGATATTCTCACAATATTCATATAGCACCTAGACATGCTTTATCATTTTTTAAAAAAGACATGGAAATCTTACTTTTGGGACATATAAAAGGAGAGTTTTGGTTAAATAAGTAGTGGAATACTTTTGTTACTTACCTGGCCCTGAAATGAGCTGAACACCGTCTTCCACAGGACTGGCTCTCCAATCAACATGTGTGACTGCTGGATGACAGCAAATTATTTAGTAGAGAAAAGGGTGAAAATGTTTGTTTGGTCCTTCACGGGGTCCTTCATTTATTTCAGTGGGTCATAGATAGAGACTTGTACACACAATGAAGGTAAATTCTTTTCGTATTTTCATTGAATGGCATTAGATGGATGAATCCTTTTCATTGTATTTTAGAAACTTTCATGGCGTGATGAATCACTGCAAAGCTTTTGTAGCTCACCTCAGTTGCAGCTGATGCATTCTTGTACAGTGAAGTAAGCAGACTGGTCTGTGCCCACTTCCACCAGTCCTCATGCTTTTGTATGGACATAAATGCATTATCAAGGCCCCTGTTGGAAGATAAAATGTGATTTTGGAGTGTGTTTATCAAAGAGTAACAAGGACAAAGAGAGACAGCATGTGTTGTGCACATGTTACCTGATAAACTGTTTTCTGACTGCTTTATTGAGGTGGTAATGGTCAGTGAATGAGCTGCCATAATTTATACACAGCATCAGGAAAAGCATGGAGCCACACACAGACAAATCCCTGGATGACAAGAGAAAGAGATGACTCCTTATACAGCTTCAAATCCTGCACAAACAGGTGCAGACGCACGCACGCACGCACGCACACATGCACGCAAACACACAGACACACCTGAGAGTGTTATGGATAAGCTCCTCTTTTCTTTTCTTCCCACGGCTTTTCCTCAGCTCTGCTGGAGTCGGTGGGCGCACAAGACGGAGGTACCGGGCTCGCTGACGAGCTCCAAGCAGCTGTCAATCAGAGATAATTGACTTCATGTTTTAATAGAAAAGTATAGATGAGAACACAACAAAACAGAATAGAGTCTGGCTATCACCTTTTCAAGGCATCTTTCCTGGGGAAAGGTAGATGTCCCAATCTGCTCTGCTGGTTGCTTAGCACCATTGTGGCTTTGCAGTTTTGAAGTTTCTATCTCAAACTCTTTTATACCAGAGAGACTATGAAAGTCTGATCTTTTTCTGTACCAAAAGGAGACAGTCACTGCCACTGTAATTATCTGGGGAAAAAAGAACATAATGTATTAATGTACAGTGCAAATAGTTAAGTGTAATTTAGAGTAAATTGCATTTATTCCCTCTGTAATTCTAATTTAGGATTACAGATTATATGTTTTTTTTTATTGGGAATATAGTTTACAAAAGGCTGGTATGAGTTTACCACAGCTGGCTGGATGAGGAAGATGCAAGACATCAGGGAGAAGAAAAGAGAGTGTATCCATAGCAGAACCTTGCTGCTGCTGAACCTGACACATGAAAACACACACGTATACATCACTTTGACATACCGTTATAACATATGATAGAAATCATGTTTCCAAAAGTCAGTATTAAAGGGGACATATTATGAAAAACACACTTTTTTCAGTGAAATAGGTCAACCCAGTCAGTTTTTTTGTGGGCTACCGAGATCAGAAAACATGGGATTCAATAAACCAGTCAGACCTGGCTCCACTTTCTACGTCACATGCACGCTCATTAAAATATACCGCCACACATCTGAGTATCTCCACCCACGGCTGGGCACACTGGGCTTTTGTGGGTGATTACAGGTATATTACAGGTATATTCTGACAGACAGTATGAGAAAAGTAATGTTTTTTGAACATTAATGCATGTAAACATGCCCTAGTAGAAACCCAAAATAGAAATATCAAACTGAAAATGAGCATAATATGTCCCCTTTAATAATAAATCAATTAAACATAATCCACACCACTGGCTTCAAGCTTCACACACACCGTTCACACATCTTTACAATCGTCATTTAATGCCATCACACATCTAATACCTCATTCCCAGCACTGCAGAGAGCACCAGGCAGGAGACGGACAACAGCAGACACAGTGTCCAGGCCAGATAGTGACCCCACTGAGACACTGGTCTGAATCCTCTCCCTTTCAAACAACCGCTGTGACCTGGCCACGCTGCCTGGTGATGGCCGTCTTCCTCAAAGCCGCAGTCCGATGGACACTTTCCTTGAGGATCTTTCTCCTTCTGAATAGCTTGTCCTGTATCCCTCGTACCGGACAACAGATCTCTCTGGGTTCCTTCACTTAAAAGATCAAACTCTTTTCCTCGAGGGGCTTGATCAGCATTGTTCCCCTCAACAATTAGCAACACATTTTGGAGCGTTGGTCCCATGTTGTTCTCAACTGCGAGAGTGTCCTCCTTTCTTATGACCACATCTGTTTGGATTTCAGCTTCTTTATCTGTGTTTTTATTTTCCAGAATGGGAGTGGACACTGACAGCAGGTCTGTGCCCTACAAACACAAGAAGAAGGGTCAGATAGGGATGATAGAACAAAGACATAGGGTTCCACACCTTCTTGAGCATCAAATTCAAGGACTGTTCAATTACTTTCCAGGCTCAATTCCTCAAAATTCAAGGACCCAACACAGAATAGCTTGAGACACAGATCAAGGTTAATTACTGTTACAACACTGAGAATTTTTATAAAGAGAACTAGCAGCTTTACAGAAGCTCGCAGACAACAATTAAAAAGAGAGAGAGAGGCTTGTATGTGTGTTTACATTTTCCACGAAAAGCTGAAGGTTCGCTTAACGTTAGACGTCTCGCTTGCTTGCTGCTGTTTAACCTTCAACTTCAATCACTCATGCACGCACGTGACTGTCGTTCTCAGGGCCGGCTCTAGCATTTTTGGAGCCCTAGGCGAAATCTGTTCATGACGCCCTCCCCAAAACCAATCTTTTTTTCTTCCGACTGGATCGTGTCTAGATGGTAACCCTAGATTCGCAAAAACTCTCCCGAAGCTTGTTTCCGATGACCTAACCATAACCATTCGAGGTCAATGCCTAACCATAACCATTTCACGGGACTTTTGCAAATCTTGGGTTGCCATCTCGGCACAAACCATGTGGCTGCTGCTGATAGTTCAAAGTGTTGTGCCGTTGCTTAGTGGATCGGCGGGGCCACGGGTGCACGATGCCACGCCATAAGACTCTGCAAAACCAAAAAACATCTTTTTTTAAAGTTCATATGTCAATTTTTTTCCCTTTTTCCCTTTCCCATTTTTCTTCTGTTGGTGGCACGGCGCCCCCTACACATGTTGGCGCCCCAGGCGACCGCCTATACTGCCTATCTCAAGGGCCCTGGTCGCACTTTCTCGAGGCAGGTGGCGCGTGAAACAATGACTCAACTTTGGAAACCGTAGCCTATTTACTAACAATAAGTAGAAATAAATATCAAAAGAACTTCCATTTCTATTCTTGCACAAAAATTCACAAACTTTCAAGGATTTCATGGACCCGTGGGAATCATCATTCATATAGAAAGGGAAAGAGTGAGAGGAAATGAAAAGACGGGGAAAAAAGGTGTAACCTGGTATTTATTCCTCCAGGCTTCCTGCGCCCACTGCTGAAGAATGTTCCAAGAGAGATGGGGCTCGAATACACTGCCAGTCACTGACAGAGCATCTGAGGAGACAAAACAATGACAAAATAAGGATGAACAGAAAGGGAGGTGAGGAGAAAAGAAAGAGGAAGGAGAACATGCACAGAGTAAATACAATTGGAATGATAAATAAATAAAAAACAAAAAAATCAAATGGTCAAATGGTAATTTATTTTCATTGTCCATTCATAAGAAAAAGGATCTATGTTGAACTAAATCTCACTCTATTCAAGTACAAACCTCACCTTCAAAAAAGTCCTTTTCAGCCTTTCTGCCCTCTGCGTGTTGGACTCCTGACCCCGGCAGCTTTACCTCACGCAGTCGAAACAGGAATGATATAACTGCTGCGACAGGCAACGTTGCCACCACACTTAATACTCCTGTTGTCACAGAAATGGCTGATGCATCAATAATGCCCAACTCGAATGGCAACTGTAAGTGATCAGGAACAACAGCGTTATGGGTAACATGTTTTGGAACTCTCATGCACTGTACCCTGAACTCTGAAGGTTTGTATTAACCTACCCGATCATCCATTTGTGATATGATGACAGTGTTGACACAAGCGTATCCCAACAGAAGCAGCAGGCTCACGCTAAGTCTTTGAGTGTGTGTGAACGAGTTAGGGCAGGGGCAGCTGTACACAGATGTCCAGATGTGGTAGTCGGCCAAGTAGTCAGATAGCTTGAGACACAGCATCTGCAAGCATACAGGTGGAGACCCAGGGTCCGATGGGAGAAAATATTAAAATATGTTGTTTTGTATCTGAGTGTTTAGTTTAGTTTATTAACTGGCTCCCCATTAGCTGATGCCTTGGCGACCGCTAATCTTCCTGGGGTCCACAAAAAAGGACAAAAGACATGAAACATATAATACATGACATAAAGCATACTGTTAAAATAGTACAGTCAAATACATAGTTCACTCAGATACTTATATTTTTAGTATCAGTACAAACAATATACATCATAATTTAGTCATTGCATTCGGTGGCATTAGTTGTGCCTTTAGTAATTTTTTTTTTAAATAAAAGAATAAATAAAAAACAAATACATTTGTTATGTGCATAAGTTATGTGAGAAGGTAGTGAGGGATAGGATAGGGATGCTAATGTTTGTGTGCGTCATAGACTGTATAAAAAACATGGACGTAGCTTTCCGGGACTGAAAAGTGAAGCCAATGCGGAAGTGCCTTAAACTTGCATTCTGTGCTATGTCCAGCAGGGGGTGACTCCACTGATTGCAAAAAGACTTCCGGTTGAATACAAGTCAATGGGAAAATGAGCCGACTTCTCACTATATTTATTACCTCAGTAAATGGTTTCATAATGAGTTTATGGTCTCAATCACTAGTTGGCTGGACCACAGCAAAGCTGGGGAGCCAGCCCTATAAAGGGGAAAGTCTGTCGCTGAGTGAGTGCCTGAGTTGGTGAAGTCAGTGATGAAGTTACACCATTGGCCAACGTGGTTGATGACATCAGTGGAGTTTGAGCTTCTCCATTGGCTGTTGATCTTTCAAAATGATTCAGCGCGACACTCAGTTCAGTACACAAACAAATATTACTGGGACCACTACAGATTACACATTATAGACAACACTGACTATCCCTATAACAACTTGGCCACAACTAAGTACAATGACCATACACAGTCCAGCCACATGCTAGGATTCAACCTAATATTGTTTCAAATCTTCTTCAATACAGCATGATGTTCATTTTATAAATAATGGTCCCATTAAGGAGAAAATAGACATATTTGTTGCCTAAAAATGTCTTGTTCAGAATTTGGTTGCACATTGCTAACCAAGCTAACTAGCTAGCGCTAGCGTTAGCTGCTAACTTAAGGAGAAGATTACCGATTTGCAACTGGCTGTCACTGCAGCGAATGACTCGAGCGTTGCCTATCCTTCTTTAGCAGTTAGCTTAGCGCTGCACCATTGAGATGTCGCTGACACTGGCTTAACCGCGTCATCTTCCCCAGCTCCGCCGTCTTGTCCAAATAGTAACAGTTTCAAAAGCTGGCCAAATACCAAACTCGAGGCTTTAAAACGCTAGTCCACACACCAATGAGTGACATTGTGGTTACATCCACTATTTTTTTTATAGTCTACGGTGCCATTACTACTACAGAGTAATGGTAAATGGACTGTACTTATATAGTGCTTTTCTAGTCTTTGCGACTTTGCACTTTACACTACTAGTAATTCACCCATTCACACAGGAGCATGGCAGAGGTTAACATGCAAGTATGCTCATCAAGGGAGATAAACCTTCTCACACACTCATACACCAGTGGCTATGCCTTCGGGAGCAATTTGGGGTTCAATATCTTACCCAAGGATACATCGACATGTAGACTGCAGGGACCGGGATCGAACTACTGACCTTCCGGTTAGTGGACGACTGATCTCCTGAGCCACAGCTGCCCTAGAGTAATATACAGTATGCAGGCTACTGTTAGTAGCCAATGACAGCTTTTTGTTTTTCACTTTTTGTCTAAAGCTAAAAACACATGACCATGAACAAGTCAGTGGTCTGGATAAGGGTTTAGAGGAGGAGTAGCAAGAGGTGGACTATGCGGATGGGCTTCTGTGAATATATAATTACATCGGCGTAGTCCCGGCCAGGAAGGCAGCCTGTCTGTCGTCAACTTCATTAGCAAGTCCCATGTTAATGCAATGACAAATGGCCTACACGGGAAAGAGGCTGATTAGATTGGAATAGATCATGGAAGACACAGATTAGCTCATATTAGCCTCATACAGGACCTCTCATTATTACCCAGCTGGCCTGTGCTCCTTTTCTGAGGAGCTCCCCCCTCCTCCTCCTCCTCCTCCTCCTCCTCCTCTTCCTCTCTGCCACTCTACACATTGCAAAGTGCTGTGAATGCTTGGTGAGAGACATAGTGGCCTATAATAATGTAATCCCCTACACCTAGCACTGCCTGCTCAGCACAGTGCAGCCTCCTCTACGACAATGGGAGTAATGGTTACGGCTCTTACGTATTATCACCGCTCACTGTTAGCTAGGGAGACATTAACCTGTGGAACTCAACATGTCCATCTTTCTGCTGCAGCCTGATTTCCCCCCCCGCCCCAGCACAGCATGAAGAAACTGATCCAGGTTTAATGTTTAATGTAGGCTGCACCTTTAGTGCTGTTCCAAGAGATTCTCTATCTAGGAGAGAAAGTATTGGCTACATTTATTTCTCCGGCAGCTAAGAAAATTGCAGTTGAAAAACAGTTGCAAGGTAGAGCTAATCTTTTTACGCTGTAAATGAACAAAAAAAATGTAATTAACCCACACAACCCTCAGGCATGAAATGAAAAACACACACACACACACACACACACACACACACAAACACACACATTTAATTTACACATAATCGGGTTAATCAAGGACAATTTGTGCTGTATTTGTTCCGATCTTAGAGATGCAGGTTCTCTAAACTGAAGCATATTGAAGCTTAACATTAACTTGCTCAATCAGTCTACAAAGATTGTAAGAAAATGGGCAAATATTGTGGATCAAAGGCTTGAATGTGATGATGAAATGAAGAGCATGATGGTGAAATGAAGAAATTAAGCTTATTGAGAAAAATATAAGGCAAGAACTCAAGTTTTTTTTTTTTTTGTGAAACTTGAGGAATTTTAGACCAAGCAGACTCTCCCAAAACAAATAAAAAAAAACAGTGTTTGATAAAATGATGTAACATTTTCAGACCTACATATTTTACATGAGAAACCGAGCAACAAGTGTTAAACATGGTATATCATCGTGAAAATTAATTCTGAGGCCCTGCTGTAATTACCTCACACAATTGAAACCATGGCTGAGAGGATTGGTGTAGACTCCATCTCGTGCTGCTAGTCCTGTTACTGTACTGCTTGTGCTTCTCTAAATTAACATCACATTTCCCGTAAACCTCATTACTTACTGCAGGAAAACGGCGTTGCGGCTTGTCACTCCTCCTCCTCCCTGGCATCGCACTGTGCACATCATTTTTTATGTTTTACTTAAGAGGATAAATATGTTGGAAGTGATTTTTAAGCTTTTCATTCATTCTGCCATCTGCCATCTCACGGAACTCTGAAGGCTTTAATTAAGCTTCAGCCTCTTCCAGTTGTGTGCTGTAAAATAAGTTTGCTGTCAATCTGACTCAATGACATGCTTAAAATGCATACACTGTTCTTGCACGTTATTTATTTTCAGTGATGGAATGTAACGAAGTACTTTAAGTACTGTACTTCTGTATAATTTTGAAGTACTTGACTATTATTTTATGCTACATACTTCCACTACATTTTGGAGGCAAATATTGTACTTTTTACTCCATTTATTTTAAAGATGTAGTCACTTTGGAGATTAGATTATTAATACAAAATATAAATCAACTAATTAAATAAATTAAAATGAAGATGTAAATTATGATGTGTTATTACAGGTTAAGCTATACAACAATATATAAAGTAATTCAAATAAGCTCCATATCTGATAATAATAAACAATATTCTGAAATTAGCCTGCATAGTGAGTAGTGGTCGACTGATATGGGTTTTTCAATGGCTGATGCTGATATTTAGAGAGCAGCATAATGCCTTTTTTTGCATCTGATAAAATACAACAATTTTAAAATAATAATAATAACAAATGTGACACAAAATTGCTGAACTTAAATTAACATTTATTTAACACTTATTCAGCAGATAACATCATCTCTTTGTTTCTGAAATGTATAAACTTACATAAATAAAAAAAAACAAAAATTTTAGTGCAGAGGACGACCAAACAGCATCTCTTTGTTTTTGGTGCTTTTGTAGATCTGCACTCTACTTATCATTCTAAATTAAAAAAAAAAAGTGTCTGCAGACATTCTTTGTTTAATCGGCCTTGTGATTTGAGATAATGTCATTAATCAGTGTACCCCGAGTGAGTGCTTTTACTTTTGGTATTTGTAATTTCACTTGAAGATTTTGAATGCAGGACTTCTACTTACTAACACAGTATTTTTACACTATAGTATGATTACTTTTACTTGAGTAAAAGATCTGAATACTTCTTCCACCACTGTTTCTTTTTTAAGATAATGTGTCTAAAATGTCGTATAGCTGCTTTAAAGGTGTTGACTCGGTCCAGTAAAGGATATTTGAATGTTTTACAATCAACACTTTCAAGCAGCATTCATTTCGTTTTTTCCGGGGCAACTTCGGGTTGTGCCCGACAGATCAGACCCGCAGTGAGATTACACCCTAAAGTCATTCTGAGGTAGCTGAAAAATGCTTTTTCTACGTAATCAAGATGTTTTTATTTATAGCCTCACAATTGGTAGAGTGCACTTTAGGTGGAATACTTCCTAATTGTTTGTCATAAAAAAGATACATCTTCTTCTTCTTCTTCTTCTTCTTCTTCTTCTTCTTCTTCTTGTTCTTTATTTTCGATCCAATGTTATGAAATTGAAAGCTCATTTAAATTTTTCGATTTAGAATTAAAAGCAATTTGATATAATTAACACAAAAGAATATTGATTATAGTAGCCTTAAAATCTTATCCTTGTAATTGTTGCATTTGTGTATGAGTAAATTATTCAGTAGCTGTCATTCAGTCCCCACCAGCAGTGTCATGATTAAAAACAAACATTTAATTCCAACTGAGCTAGTCTTTTCATAATGCAGTGGTGTGCAATTGTCAAAGACGGGAGTCGCCATGGGAATTTTCAGAAGCCAATAAAATCGAGTTTGTGACAAAGTAAGTAACAATACAATAAATGTCAACAGCCTTCATGTCAATTTTGTGCCCCAAACAATCTCTGTGTCATATTACTGGTGACACAAAACCTGTCTCTCCATTGACGAGAAGCTTAAATTACACATCACTTCCCCTGCAAATTATACAGCCATTTTATCGATGTCGTGTAGTTCTGCATTTCCATCCATTTTTTTTTTTCCTGGCCCACATAATCTGTTTCCTCTGAAAATTATAGAACAAAACCACAACAAGCTGTTCAAGAACAGACCTGTGTACCACAAACAGCATCTGTTTGTTTCCCGTCTTTTGTTGTACATCGGCGACAGGTGTTACGTGCGTGCCTCAACTGAGATAAAAGACGGAGAAAATCTGCAGATGTCAGTCGATACATGTGCGTCTTTTCATTGTTGACTGTGATTATCACAAGCTTTGTAATGAGTCTGACGCCTTATTCTGAACATAATGTGATAATCAATGACCAAGAAGGAGCATAAAGAGAAAGAAACACAGCAAAAGAACTGCACGCAAGCCCAAACCTCGCCTGCAGCCACCTTGGAAAAGTTTAAATGATTAAAAGGCTCACAGTATAACCCCCTCCACCATCCAGCTGCTCGTTATGTGCCGTGTCCTACTATTGGACCTCATCATTTTCTATAATTGCCCCCATTGGCCGGACTGCTATCTGGCCTGTTTTGTCCCATTCTGCTGAGAAATTAAGGCATTCCTCTAGCGACCCTGACCTGTCCCAGGCCTTGTCGTGTGACTGACAGCCCATTAGAGGCTCATTGATTGGTTGAATCTTGGAATGTGTGAGCCAACCTAATTAGGGCCGAGTCCCTCCTCCCTGAATGTCAATTGAGACCCTTGCAGGAAACAAAAAAAACGCAGGCAAATGAGTCTTTTCTAACCCTCTGGATGGAGACTGTTGTTTTTACTTGACAAGACGAGTATAATATACAGTACAGAGCCTCAAATACAACAAGTGTTTTTATGGACACGATACTAGAGAGCGTTATGTGCAGTACAATATAATATGCACATATTAATCATGTCCGACTACGCAAATACATACTCCCTTTGGTATTGACTGTATATTCCCTCATATATATTTCCTGAAACATTGCCAGAGGTCCTGATTAACGCCTCACCTCTGTCACCTGCACAATGTCTCGTAGGGAGGTGATCGAGCGGACACACACATTTGTATGCGTACACTCACGGAAAAAAGAAACTTCCTATCGGTCTCCTTTTTCTTGCAAACACAGACGCTCAGCTCGGATGTGTGTAAGCGTGCTGTTTACACACACACACACACACACACACGTACATGGTAAGACCCACGCTGGCTCACTGAGACGGGACACGTGCGTGCATGTTTTTCTGGGAGCTGGTTTTGCCTACAGCACGTTTGGAGACTATTTGGGCTAATCAGTGCAGGGCTCCTCCACAGATGGTCCTTGACTACTATCCCGCCATTAGTCATCTCGCCTTCTCCTCTCTATTCATGCAACAACAACAATGTATTCCTCCCAACAGTTACCTTGACAGTTTGGGATTTAATGGGTTTGTGAATTCAATCATGAAATCGGAACCACTTGTGTGATAAACAGGAGTGCTCAGGATGATTTTTTTTATTTATTTTTTTACTCCTGGCGAGATGCTAATGAGACGTGCTCTTCATGATGCTTTTGATATTTGTGTAGAGAGGTAGTGAGGACAATCCGCTAAACATGACAATATCAGCATACTCTATATTTCTATTATATATTTTGTGTATTCCTGCAATGGCATTTCTATGTGCAGCAGCACTTTGCATATAAAGCAACACCTGAGTGTTTTTGTTTTGTGTCTGAGGGTCCAAGGTCTTTTTAAGGACATCAACTTAACTCAATTTACTGATCAGCCACAGTTCTCCCCGGCAACACAGGGGAAGAACAGAGGGACAAGTGATCAGAAAGCACAGCGGTTAGTGCAAATATACATTATGTAACTACGTGTTGTACCAGGGGTTTTCAAAGTCTGAGACAAAGCTTGGAAAAAGGCTCCCCCTCACCCCCCCTTAGTTTACTTGCTTAGTTTTGCTCAATTCCTGGTATGGATGGGACAATGTACAATTTTATCGTGATAAAAACACTTACAATAAGTTGATTGTGGTGAATGGGTCGTCGTTTCAGAGTGCTGGTAACGAGGACCAAGCGATACAAGGTTTCCTTTGTCCCTACTGCCATTCAAATGTTAACTGGTATAGGATTATGTTGTCTGATTGCAAATTGTTTGCTACAGTTTGCTCATTTCACAGTTGCTTGTCTGGACATTTTGCTCTTTTGCACAGTTTATTTGCACAGTTGCCTATTTGCACAGTACTTATGAGGATGAAGAACCTCCTAACCACTCTGTAAACTATGTGTTGTATGCTGCTTTCCATCTGTGTTGGTGTTGTTTTTGTGCCCTGGCTACAAACTCATTTCATTTGATGTAGCCTATTAAAAGAAGTAGAATAGAAGTGTTCATTGCATGTACATTTAACATCACTGTGCATGTTTTTATCAACCAGTCTATCAATCATAGAGGCTGCAATAAAAATGTGTTTCTTAAGTCACTTAGGCAAAGTGATTCCAGTGTGTTTTTAGTGCTATTTTAAGAGTTTTAAGCAGATTTTGATGATTATCGGAATACTATCGTGAATTACATTCATTTTGACCAGGATAATCGGGACATGACATTTTCATATCCTATTTTACTATTTCTTATTTTCCTAATTATCCTAATTTGCCTAATTCCTGGATGCCTATGATATCATAATTACATTGTTTGATCCCATAGACACTCCCCAATTGAGCCAAAATAGCTTAATATTGCTGTTTGACAAAATGTCAGACTACACCAAATACATAAAAAACATCTGTCCTAAAGCATTTATTTGTTTCTGACTCTGGGAAACTGGAAGAATCTGTACAATTCCTCCACACTACAGTATCTGTGAACGATCTCTTTAACCAAAGCACACACATTTAGGCTATTCAATGTGATCTTCTTTTGATAATGTCATATTTTTTCACTTGCATTCACTGAGGTTTTTTGGACCCCCCTCCCCTGGGGGAGTCCCGCCTCCCACTTTGATAACTTCTGCATTATACAATTCTCAAGTGATATATAAAATATTGACACCCTGTTTAAAAAATACATAAATATAAACAACATTGGCCAACTCTACTCTAAATATTTTATTCTTATATTCAATTGTTGAGAGCTTTTTTGTGTGAAATTATTTACTACTTGAGAGCATTTCTTTGTTTTTTTTTTAGTGTCCCGTAGTTCAACTGGTTCAAAAGCTTTTCTATTTTGCCAGTGTAATGAAAACAGCAAATGACTGAAATTCCACTGAACCGGGGATGTTGCTGCTATATGGCATGCGTCTTCATCATTCATCATTCGGTGACGCTTGTGGCTTGAGCTAAATATTAACGGCTGCTCAAAGTGATATGAATACTAACATGCTGATGTTTATGTGAATGTTTACCACGTTCACCGTTTCAGTGTTAGCGTGCTGATTATTTGATCAGAAAGTATTGGTTCAATTAAATGTTTGCCTGATGGTGGCACAAGATGAAACGTGATTGCCAATGTTAAGAGGAACGTCAAATCAAATTATCTATAAAAGATTTTAGAGCTGCAAGGATTAGTCGACTAATCGACTAGTTTATCGACAGAAAAATAATTGATAATCGATTCAAGCAATAGTACATGAGAGGGAGTGATGTACTGAATGTCATCACGGCTGTGGCTTTGGTGACGTGTGTGTCAACGAAAGTGTGGAAATTGTCACATCGTGCAAATATCTGGGAACCATTTTTGATGACCACCTTAAATTCCATGTGAACTCTGAAGCTGTTGTGAAGAAGTGGCAACAGAGAATTCACCTCCTCCGAAAGCTGAATTATTTTTCTGTCAGGCCCGTCATCCTCTGTCATTTTTTATCAGTCTTTTTATTGAGAGACTTCTGAGCTTTTCCTTTATCTGCTGGTTCCACAGCTTCACAGTCGGAGACAGAAACAGGCTGAACATTGTTAACATATGTTCGAAGATCATCCGAGTGAAACAAAGAGACTTAAATTCCTTTTGCAATCAACAAATCCTCAGAAAAGCAGCGAGGATTTTGGCTTTTTCTGATCATGTTCTTGCTTGTGAGTTTTCTCTGTTGCCACCGGGGCATCGTTATTCTTTACCTGCCTGTAAGACTAACCGCCATTGAAGATAGTTTATGTCTTCTGCAATACGACTTCTAAACACAGAAACATATACACATTTATTTAGATTTTTATTCCACATTTTTAGCTCCTCTGTGTATTGGTCTGATTGTATGTTGTTGTATGTTACTGTGCTTTTGTATGAGCTGTATATAAGTAATTGCCCCCAGTGGGAATAATAAAGTTGTTTGAATTGAATGTGTGATTCTGACTATTTAACAGCTGATCAGACAGTAATGTACGCTGAATGTCGATGTTTACATTATATATTGTTAGCGTTGGCTTCATTTTTGCTCTTCTCTAATTTGTCTGGGCCGGCTGGTGTGGTAACGGCGTCTCGTTAGTCACTTTGCACTGAAATATCCTTCGTCCTCTTCTGATGACCATTCATAATTAGGCTATTTGTGGAAATATGTTCATTTTTGCGGTGAAAAGTTTGTTACAATTTAAGATACCGCTACTAGACATAAACTTGTAAAGCGGAGTGCAATTAAAAGTCCCAGTGATGTTGTACTGAATATCAGCACTCATGGAATGCTTCTTGTATAATAGTTGTTAAAGTAATTTTTCATGCAAAAATGGCATAAAATGTTGTACAGAGATTTCCTGCTTTTCTGTATTTTATATATTAAACTGAAAATCTTTGGGTTTTTGACTGACAAAACAAGACATTTAAAGACTTTGAGACTTTGAGAAACTGCGATGGACATGTTTCCATTTTTTGTCATTTTATTGACCAAATGATTAAGCAAGAAAAGAATTGGCAGATTAGTCAATAATGAAAATAATTGTTTGTTGCAGCCCATAGTGTCCTGAAACCGCCTTCAAGAATCCACAATAATGAAACCTTTTACCGCCTTAGTGCTACAAAACGACAAGGAAATCTTGGAGCACACGCGCACACACACACACACACACGCACACACAAGCCCTCACAATGTGTGCACTTTGCCACACACATGTACCTTACAGTTGTACATTCACAGTACACACACACACACACACACACACACACACACACACACACACACACACAAGCCCTCACAATGTGTGCACTTTGCCACACACACATGTACCTTACAGTTGTACATTCACAGTACACACGCACACACACACATGCGCACGCACA
>JAOVVB010084763.1:0-13541 GCA_028570985.1 Heterobranchus longifilis
TACAATCTGGCATATTTACATGTAAATGTTCATTAATATGCTCTGCCCCTATTCTAAATGAATAAATAAATAAAAAATAAATAAGACTCTGCTGGGTCCAGTTGTGTCATACCTGTGTGACCGGCATGTGTGTCTACTGTATTTATCTGAGGGTTAAGTCAAGGTTTAACCTGACACGGGTTACTGAATGTTTTGCGGAACAAGCCTCTTATCTCTCTTATGATATAACAATCACATAAGTTGACTTTTCTCGACACCATGGCAACAATTAGAGCAACAATGTTCCCCTGACGCGTGACTGGCCATCCTTTTAGACCACGGTAATGGCTTTACATAAAACATCTGTATGCAGATGTATGCAGATGCTGATAATGAGGCAGATGAATAGATCAGCGTGCCACCTCTACGAGCTCTCTGTGGCATGTCACTCTGCTTCCCCTGATTGAGCCACATCATTGGCTGAGCTGCAATCAGATGACTCACAGAGTGGGTTGCCAGGCGGGACATTGCAGCTCAGTGTGATGCCCATTTTTCCAGGAGGACTGCTCCGAGGCCAAATGCTCGCAATTGTGAAGATAAATGGTGGGGTTGATGGTATTGTGGCACCACACAGGAGCATAACCTGACCTAAGGTTGTCAAAAGAATGGATACTTCAATACGTTTTTCGATACATATTTAATCTCCATTAATTATACATTCGATAGCATAGAAAAACTACAATCTTCAATCAGATTTTCCAACATGTGTTGGTATGTGTACAGTGACTTTTTTTGTACCAGCACCTGTGTGCAGGTCATTTAAAAAAAAAAAAAAAAGAAAAGAAAAATCCTATTTTGTGTGTCTAGGACTTTTTCTTGTCTTCTTTTTGCCACAGTATCGAGTATGTTTCTTTTTTTTTTCTTTTTTTTTTTAAATACTAATATTGTATCATTGATGCACACTGTCTGTACAATATAATAGGTTACATAATTCACCACACTAGCATCCGGCACGCTTATTTAATTCCCCCAGTTACTTCACAATGTCGACAAATGTGGACAAAACAAGAGAAAAATATTGTGGGAGGATGGCAAACATGGCAAGTGTGTGAGAGAGAGAAAAAAAGGAAACAGTGATTTGTGTGTGAAAGTAATGTAGGAGGATCCTAAAAAGGACTGTTCCTAAGTGACAGTGCTGTAAGTGAAACCAGTGTACACTTGCTGATGACAAGGGAGGCTGTAGCTCCAGGTCAAATTGAGAATGACAGTAGCAGCAACCTACACCTAGCAACGCATGAGTGACAGACAGACAGACAGACAGACAGACAGACAGACAGACAGGCAGAGAGATAAAAGTGCATGCATTGAGAGCAGCATTAGCAAAAAGGATGAAAAAGGTGGGAATTAAAGCAAATAAAAGGGGAATTATAGTTCAAAGATGCTCTTTTCAACTAACCCTGCTGGCTTTTGACTCTGCTCTGGCACAGAAAAAGGAAGAATACAAACGAAACTGTCAGAGAGACGTGATTTTCTATAATATACTCAAAACACTAATTAAAGAGTTGGCAAATAAGGCGATACCTTCTTTTACATAGATGAGAAACCTTGCTGTTTGTACTCCTAACAACCTCAGTGATCAAAGCTGTCCTCGCTGAAGCAGAATAATGGGCAGCAGCACTTTATACCCTCACCTCTTCATTATCATGTGATGCCAAGCATGGAGTATCCGGGAGAGCTATTATCAACCCAGCTTTCTGAAAGTGCAGCTGCTATTTGTCTAACCTCATTCAGAAGCCTGTCTGTAGTGCAGGACTGGGGTTCTCCATCCTGCCCCTGAATAAATAAATTAGATTACCAAGAAAGACCACTGACAGTACCTGTGCACCGGGCAGAGTCATGCATTTAAACTACTCCGGCCTTACAGACTGCAAGTGTGGTAGACTACTACCACACGTACCACTACCAAACTACTACATGTTAAAAAGGTATACGATGCAGGATTTGTCTAAAAAAACAATGCATAGACTCATACAAAAGTAATCCATCTCAGTCATCACTTATGAGGTGTGTGGTGTGGTGTCTGTAGCTACAGAGACTCTGCCCTCTGCCTGGATTTTCTCTTTTCTTTTCATTTTTCTATGTTCGGGATGTTTCTGGGCGTCACCCTTTTTTGCACGAAGCTACGAAAATAGCGAACGACAGTGAAAACGGAGCGAACAAGAGTGAATCTGGGGTTTGCTTTCACTTTCATTGAGCCGGGGAGGAGGGGCCATGTTTTAATGTTGTATTTACAAACATAAGTGACAAATCCTGCATATAGGGTGGGAATCTTGGGATTCAGCTTGAAAAATAACCTATATTTTGTGTTTGCTATGCTTGTCTGTAGAGCTTTATAGCTTTAACAACTCCTGACAAAGTGAAGGTAGACAGATAGTATTTATTTAAATTCTGGTGTTATTAGCAGCCGTAACTCTCCATTTGAAATCCAAATGATGTCCTTGCTGTGTTTACTGGTTGCTGTAAGGGCGGGGCCGGCACAATAACAGTGTGCGGAATGATGCTAATACATACTGTACCTTAAACACAGATGTTGCACCAGTTCAAACATTAACATTAAATGTTAGTTGGCTGACACTGTTAGCTGTCGACTTCATATTTACCCTCCTCTTCCATGTTTGGCAAACACTGGCAGCAGGAAGGCAATACAAACTATTATTATTTGTTTTGATTTTTTTGGGGAGGCATTTTTCATTACAACTCAAGCACGGTCATGGATTATGATTATTATCTTATTGGAAATGGCCTATTTCTTGATCACTATAATTTGACATCTGGACAATATAATTTAGCACAGGGCAGCTGCACAATAGTGCTGTTTTCTGAATGTGACAGCTGGTTGTAATTGGACTACTTAGCACTGTATGTGTCTGAATGGTACTTTATATACAGAACATGTACAATCATATGACTGGGTGATTGCATTAAGGCAGAGGCATATCAATGAAACAAGCATCTGAGTTTAAGTTTATGGAAAACTGCTCATCCTACTCAACTACTCTCCTCTCCCTGCCCAAATTAAGGCAACAAGTGCTTAAATAATATTTCCAGGGCTCTATTTTTGTGGCAGCACAACAACCAGCACAAGCAGCGTTGGTATTTTGGTGGAAACTGGGTCTTCAACTTTGCGCTGAGAATAGACGTCTATTTTTGGTGCAACGTCACTTCGCTGCAGTCTGGTGATTTTATCAACAAGAGCAAACTAAATACGTGAAGCAAATGTGCAGAAATAATGCATTAATGCTTAAAATGTAATTTTGAATACTTAAAATGTAAATAAATTAAAATAAGGCCCTCTGACTTTGGTTAAAATTGCATTCTTGGTGCAAGAAGATACTTTCAACAACTGCCAACTCTTCTAGTCCATCTCATTTTGCCTCCAATTGCACACCAACAACTCAAACAAACTCTTAAATCAATAGTTGCAGGTATGACATGGATTACTGCCTACAGTCCATTAATAATCTGAAGACTCCTCGACTCAGCTGTGCTCATTCGTATCCATCATGATAATCTGCAGCGTGGAGTGAATCACTGCAGCACTGACTACAGTACCGACTGTTGTGTTCTAAATGTTGCACATGAGTCATTATTGTACTGTAGGAGGAAACTAGGCTGCTCAGGGCACCTGCTCCGTGAACACAAATCTATATCATGGGTTGGTTTTCAAACAGACGATTGTGCAACAAGATTCCTGCAACAGCCAATGTGTTTCTCATTCAACCTTCACCAAGTTGGCCCTGCATTCTGACCGTTCTAGTGAATGCACTCATGGAAGTACGTTATATCTCCAGAAAATGTTACGAAAATATAATTTTCGACATGCATGTATTAGTAACGATTTTCATTATTTCCCATGCACGTTGAGTGCAAAACACGTTTCCAGATTCCTAAAAATACATCTGATTCATTAATGGCGACAGAACTGATAATCACGCCAGGCAGACAGAGACGCCAATTATAAATACCACAGGTGTGCATCATTTGCAAATTTATTGTAGTCTGACTGACAGAGCCATGATGTGAGAAGACTCCTGGCTTTTGTAGATCTAATGGTTTAACTTGCGATCATTTGAGGAGGAATGTTTGTGCAACACTCAAGCAATGTTTTCAGTATTGGTGTATCAGAGTACAACCTTTTCTGATTCAGGTTGTGCAGACTGAAATGTCATGAATAAATAAATATAGACAGGTTATAGGAAGAAAAAAAATGAAAGAGCACTGCTTCTTGGGGTTTGTAAAAAGCACTGAGACAAGACAGCAAAAAGAGAGGTGTGTATGGGGTTTGTTGTGAAATAGCTACAGGAAGTCTTGTGTGATAGATGCTGACTTTAGTTTATGTTATTTAGGTTTTAAAGGGGTAGTCTGGATGTTTTGTAGTGGGGTTGTATGAGTTACTTATCCATAGTCAGTGTATTACCTATGATGGATGGCGGTCGGCAGGAGTCCAGACACCAAAGCTAAGCAATGTACTGCAGTGGACGGGGCCACACTGAAAAAGATTTTTAGCCAATTAGGTGGTCTTTTTTTTTTTAGGTGGCTGAAATACATTTTGCTGTGTGGTCTCATCCACTGCAGTACATTGCGTGGCTTTGGTGTCGGGACTCCTGTCTGCTTCTCCAAACTGGGGGTGTGTCAACTACCATCTACTGTAGGTAATGCACTGATAAGTATCTCATACAACCCCACTTCAAAAGATACGAACTATCCCTTTAACTGAGGTTAAAAGTTGGTCAGTCGGATCTTAAATCAGTGGATTAATTTCAAATGGTGAATACACTTGGTAGTGAGCTGAAGACACTTACTGCAGTAAACCTTTGCCTCTGGCAAACATAATTAAGGTTAGCAGTATTTCTCCCTGTACTGTGGTAACGTGGGTGTCACCATATAAGCTTTCAACAGCAGCTACCGTGAGTAACAGACAGTATTGAAAGACAGCATTTATAACATGTTTCTGAGAGAGAATTGAGTAAAAATAATAACGAAAACAGTATCAGACAGATATTCACTTTGTCCAGTGCGATGCTGGAGACAATGTCAAATCTTGTATGAACTCTGATCCGCATGTAGTGTATTCAGTGGGTGAGAGAAAGAGAGAGAGGAGGAAAGAAACAGACAGATACAACTTCAAATTACACCCAGCATATTGGGCTTAAATGGAACCAGAATGGTAAGGGGTTTGGCATGAAGATGGTAAAATGTTCCTCCCGTGCCGCTGACATGACACACCCTGTCTAGACAAACGATCGGCCTCCATTTTTTAGTGCACAAGACGTTACACAGAGAGGAGACTTATTTCCTGTTTAATAATAAACACTGGTAATAGCACATATGTTAACACTTTGGAATTAACTGCTCCTAAGGCCACATTAATTTAGAGAAGCACCAAAGAACTTAAAGCCCTGCATCCTCACCATATTAGTGATCTCTGGGTACGTAGATTCCACCAGCACCCCTCTGTTGGTGGAGACGTAGTCCACGAGCTCGTTAAGCGTGGCCCTCTTGATCTCCTTGCTCTTCAGGTCCGTCACCGAGTCCAGGAAGTCGAAGAGCATGCAGCACTGCTGGAGTTTCTGGGTGAACAGCTCCTGCTGCTCTGTGGAGGGGGCATCTGGAATCACACAAAAGAAAGGAAATACACTGATTCACTGCTTAAATACACACGAGAAAGCGTAACGTAAGGCTCTGTGCAAACAGATCACAGATGAGCCAAGAGAGGATGACAGCTACAACGGTTCCTCTCTCGGCGGTGTGGCTTGCAGAACAGTAGGAAACGTAAGGTGGCAAATAAGACAAGTCTTTTGCTTTAACTTATCATTATGACGGAAATGTTGATTGCGCAATGTGATGGTTATAGAATTACAACACCATCTGCATTTAGCTGCTATTGCGTCTGCCACCGGGTACGACCTCCCGGGCAAATGAAGGCTCGATTTGCGAAACAAATAAAAGAGTAGTAACTTTTGCACACCTACAAATCCACAGGTGCGTCAGAGAAGACCATGGGACGACAACAAAAGGAGAGGATAGCACTTGGGTTGCGCCTATACTTATGAAGCAAATAAAATATTAACACAGAGGCTCCAAGAAGGCTAAGTCTTTATTGCCTCCCTCATTGTCAACAGCAGCATATTACAGCTTCACTACTTCCGACAGTGGCACCAACAATAATACCACTTGGAAACACTAGGGAAAAGTTGTCAGTTTCCACTTTAATAGGGCATGGATGGATTAAGATTCATTGTTATTAACATCCCTAGCTAATTCAAATCATCAATGAATGGGATTAAAGACACATTAGCCTCTTGCACACAGCCTGATCAAGGTGGGAATGTTGCACCTTCATTCTGCCTCACCGTCTGACTATAATAGACCACCTTCTCTTTCCCTCTCTCTTTTCGCACGCACGCACGCACTTCTGTCCTTCTCTCTACTGACAACTGTGCTACTATAATGCATAAAGTTGGCAGTTTGCAGGTCGGTGGACGATTTGCTCCCGGGATGCTGGGCTGGCATGCTTTGGCATTATGCCGGCGTTGTTTGGTTCAGCGTAAACAAAAACAATGCCAGCATAACCACACACCTTCGTTACGGCAATATTGCGTAATCTCTGTTCGAAAGAGGCTGCAGACACAAGAAAATGTTCTATAAATGTTCTTAATTGCTGGTTTGTTGCACACTGTTAGACATCTAACTAAACTGCTGGACAAACGGACACAATACACTGATGTGTTTTGCCACACAGAGGCAGCCCAGTCATTCTCGGCTTTGATTGTAAAGCCTTTTATGGATTAGACGGTGAGTGCGTTCAGGGTTATTAGAGCTGTCAAACTTGACCCCAGCTAAGCTATAAACAGCATTTGGCAGCCGCCCAGAAATGCAGTGACACACTGTACAGTGATGTTCTGTTCCAACACAGCAGCAGCAGCAGCAGCAGCAGCAGCAGCTCATCGCTGCAGACACAGGACTCTTTCTGTGACGGCGGGCAGAAGGACAGTCAACCAAAACTGCAGGTCTGATTTACAGCACCTCAAGAACCAGAGACCCCAGAGGTTCTAGGGTTACGCAAATATAGATGCCATCCATGACACTTGTCGACACCGAGGTGCTAATTCATGTCTTCATTGAACTGAATGTCTAATGGGGCTGCAACTAGATTATTTTATTTAATCGACTAATTGTTTTGTCTATTAAATGTCAGAAAATAATGAAAAATGTCCCTCCCAGTTTTTCAAAGTCCAAGGTGAGTTTTAAATATGATAAAATATTTTTTAAAAATGAGAGAGAAATGCAGGAAATAGTTTTGAGAGGCTGAAAACACGATTTTCTGGCATTTTTCAATGAAAAATTACTTCAACGGTTAATCGATTATCAAAATAGTTGGCGATTGTTTTTCTGTCGAATGACTAATCAATATCAAAGCATTGCACCTCTAATGTCTAAATTGTACATTTGAAACACTTATCAATATACTTATAATAGCTAGTGACAGAGTACAGCTGCAACAATTAGTGGATTAATTGATTTGTTGATCAGAAAATTAATTGGCAAATATTTAGATAATTGATGAATAAAGTGAATAAACTGAATAAGTTAGTAGTTTTGAACTGTTGGTGGGAAAATACCTTGCATGTTGAATTTATCAGTTTTGGCTCTTGTGATGGCCTGTTTTCACTATTTTCTGACACTTTACAGACAAAACAATTAATAGATTCAACGATCATGAAAATAATTGTTTGTTTCAGCCCGAATGTATTTTAGCCATAAAAGGACAGGAGTCATGACAGTGAGAAGTACGGCTGTCCTCAACTAAAGAAATCCTTAGTCGACAAACGATTATGTTGACTAATCGATTAGTTGATTTAATCGAAAGACCTGTAAAACTGAGTTACTCCACAAAGAATCATGCAGAAGCACCACTTTAAATCCTGTGTTTACGAGAGATGTGCTCATAAGTTACTTGGAAATACGTCACTCAGCATGAAAATAAAAAAACAACTAATCGACTAAAGAAATCTTAGTCGATTAAGACCAAAACGTCCGATTCGTCGACTGATCGACTAAGAGGGGGCGGCCCTATAGTGAGAAGTGTTATGGTGCAGAGTTTCTTATTGAGCGATATTATGCAACTGAAAAGGCATTACCCATAAAATGGTGTGGCATGGGGACAACGCAGAGTCAGGCACAGCCAAAATATTCACACTGAGTCTCGCACCTAGTGAAATGTTCCAGTAGTGTTGACAGCTGACGAAGTACTTACGCAACTGAACTCTACAGGTCAGACCACTGGCTGCTCTGTGGGAACTCAATATCTGAGCGTAACTACACCGAGCTGACTTGTTAACGCACTACTTTGTCTTAATGCCAAATTTCCAAAGTATCGAATCTCAAAGGATTCCAGATTCAAAGGGCAGACTGAATACCAAACTGCAACCAGAAAGGAAAGAGGACCACGATGGCCCTGCGGCCTGATTGTGCGGTTATTAACATGACACATGGATGGCTCACATTTCTTTCCACTCGTGTAACGCTGGGTGTCATCACGCTAGATTCAAACCGTCAGTGATTTTCTAGGTGCACATCAGTGGCACAGCCTCTCAAACAGATAGAGCTCTCTGACTGCACCTTAAAGGAATAGTTTGACATTTTGGGAAATTATTTGTTGTTTTTTTTTTTTTGCTGAGAGCTAGATAAGACGATCAACACCAGTCCCGTGTCCGCATGGTAAATGTGAAGGTACAGACAGGAGATGGTTAGCTTAGCTTAGCACAAACACTGGGAACAGGGGGAAACAGCTAGCCTACAAACACCTAATGCTCACTAATTAACACATATTTGTTTTATCTGTACAAAAACCCACACACATTGTGGTTTTATGGTAAGTTATGTGCCAGACTATGTTTTTAGCCTTGTGCAATCACTTCCTGCAGTCTCAGCTGGTTGTCTAGCAACCTCACGGGTACATTAAGACTTGACTTGTTTGAAAAGGTTAAACAAACGAGACACATCTTGTTCATTAGCGAAGGCTAGTAGGCAGCTTTTGTTACATTTGGACACAACCAGACAAGCAGTTTCCCTCTGCTTCCAGTCTTCGTGCTAAGCTAAGCTAACTGGCTGCAGCTACAACTGCCCAGATATTAGAGTGGTTTCGATTATTCTCATCTGACTCGCGCCATGAAAGCAAATATGCACATTTAGCAAAAACTACATCTTTAAGTCTAAGCTCTAAAGCTCTTCTCTTTTGGTGGATACATTTTCTCTCTACAGCATGCTTCATGATAAGTCACGGTCATGTCGCTCCCTCGCTGTTTCTTGGAAACAATGCAGGCAACATTCAAACAGGGCTTTCACATATAATAATAAGAATATGTTTTGTCTAAGATTTCGAAATAACCAAATCATTTTATTTCTTTATGGGGAATTGTCTCCATCCCCCTGAGGGGAGAGAAGGCTGGGCCTGTTAGACACAGTCTGACATGTAGATGCTTTTTCCCCAATGTGAAGCTATTTTTGCCTTTCAGATACAGATGCATTAGTGCACAAATTCCTCAGGGTCCTTACGGAAGGGGAAAAAAAAAATTCCATTAGAACTATGAAGCTATGTACAAAAACAAAGAAGAAACCATTTGAGACATCAGATAGAAAGTCCAAATTAATCAAGCTGCGTACGATCGACATGGATTTTGTTTCAGAGCAATAAATGGTCATGTTTATCTGAAAGATGAAATAAGAGTCCTCCACTCCCCACACAAAATGTTTTATCTTGGTATCACAATGTGGCCCGACATTTAACAAAGGTAATCTCCCTGTAGAGCATATTCTGACTGCTGTATCTTACACAAAGCTTCAGGAATCACTTAAACAATTATCTGGATGCACTAACATGCAATTTCATAACCACATATGGACAAGAGTGAGAAAGTGCCAGGGTTAAAAGGAGAGATAGTTACAGCACACGATGTAGCCTATAATTATTCCTTAGAGTGAGTTAGAGTAAATAACACAAAGGGCCTTAATTGTGTCTCTGTTGATCTCTGTAGGCATTAGTGTCTTATAATTTAAATACTGTATCTTTTGGGTATAGATGCTTCTACTGCGGAGGACTCTAACTAGAGGAGCACTGAATTACAGCTTTTACCATTCACTGCTGACCTTTTGAATAACTTAAATATGATCGGATGACCTCAAATGACAGACACAAGAAGCATCATTTTGCCTCAAACAGAAATTAAGAACAGAAGGCGTTTGATAATGCTACAGGTCAAATTATAATAGAACAACACTTACAGGGAACTTGAATGGTTTCTGCACAATTTTGTGAGTAGTCATCACCCACAGGCTTCAACCATGTTGGCGGAATAAGATCCAAGAAAAATCACACACAACATCTACTGAGTCCTAAAATAGGCTGCAGTTTTTTTTTCTGTTGTTGTGTGAAAAAAACCTCGATACAAAAAAGAAACGTTGCAGCTCATCTGCTCTGGATTTAGCAACACCAGACTCTAGATGTTGCCGACCGCTGCCATGTAGAAACCAACGCATGTTGCACAAGCTATTCAGTCATATCATTATCTGCTGGGTCTTATATCATGTTGGTCATATTTTTTAGCCTACTGTAAATGGGTGAATACCACATTGCTGTGTCACTATGAGACAAATACTATGTTGGGGTTTGGTAAGTATCATACTTGCAGAACAAAGTGTGTTTGGCAGGCTGCACAAAGTACAATGCTGTTGTTATTTCCAAATCCCATAATTGCATAACCAAAAGATTTGCTGAAATTAAGTCTTGTTGTTCATGTGCAGGAATTTAACTCCTCCCTGAATATGAATGAATGAATCTTTGATGCAAAAGAAATTGCACTTTGAAGTAACTGCAAATGCTGTAATATTTCACAAAATTCAAAGTTCAATTCAGTATATTGTACATTTCCATTTTTAATTTATTGTATGATTGACTTTTATAAAACTAGAAGGGCACTCTTGGAGCGCAGACCTCGTCCAAGGCCAAATGCCTTATCGTGAAAATAATATGTGTATCAGTCCTGTGATTGAGATGTGCTGCAAAATGTAATGGGTTCTTCCTTGGCCCATGCTACACCCTTCCACCAAGTTTCATAAAAATCGGGCCAGTATTTTTTCCCATAATTCTGCTGACAGACAAACTATAGAGTTTTACCTGAATGAGTGGCTTATCAAAAACATACATTATTATTAACAGACAAAGATTTGGTGGCAAAAACAGTATTTAGGATCTCAGCACTACAATGAAAATGTGTTGTGAAGACAAGTGACAAATTAAAGGAAAAACCTGAATAAATGAGGAGAAACAAAACAAATGCGACCACACAGGGCACGAGGGGGTCTTCACAGTCACCAGATCTCAACCCAACTGGCCACAGAAGAAGAAGATTTTGAACCAACATCTTAGACAGCGCTCTCTACCATCATCATCATCATCAACACACCAAATGAAGGATTATCTTTTAAAAATAAAAGTGTTGATCCCTGCAGTAGAGTCCTGAGGTATCTATGACGGAGGAGCACTGAGGCTGTTCTGGTGGCTGCTGGTGACCCAAATATATATATATTTTTCCATCTTCCATTTGTACCACATCTGTGAATTTTGCAGTGATGTATTTCAAATCTCGTATGCTTGTGTTAACCACAGACCTTATTTTATGCATCTAACCAAAAACCCATTGCCTTCAAGACAAGGGAACCGGAAGTGATAAAATGCTACTTAGGACTTGCAAAAGCATATTTTCATTAACGTGTGTTAAATACAGATGTGTCTTATGTACATGCCGTATCGCTTTAGGACCTTTGCTATGAGACTGAAAATTCACCTTAGATGCATCTTGATTCTTTTTGATCATTGTTGGAAACCCAGTGATGCCATTTTGAGATGCACGTGCATGACAGGGATAGAAAACAGTACTGCAGAAGGCTGTGGTGAGAGGAGTTGTAGAGGAAGTACTGCGCATTAAACAGCACAAATTGCTGTGAGTGATGTGTTGAAAATGTTCACAGTACATGAGGGAAACATCCATTCCAGCACAGTGTACATAATTACGCATATCCAGTGATTTATAAGCACGAAGACCCTAATTAGTATACACAATAGGATTTTCTATCAGGTGTTTGGGATGCTTGGAACTCGTATTATGTCGTAGTCCTTCATATGCACAGAAACTCACAGGCCCCCAGCTGAATGCATTACAATTAACTCTGATGAATACATAGACAGCATGGTAGACTCCTGCTGAGAAACTCCCATCCAAAAAATTAGTAATTAACAAGCAGGTAAAAAATGATGTCTAACCCTTAAGCTTAATTTAATGGTTTATGCTAGATAGAGCAATAGGACTGGGTACTAAACTTTCATAGTTTTATGGTACTGACCGAATTGCTTCGATACCCGACTACTGAAACATACCTCGTCATTCAAATTTCAATACCTAAGGAGTAAATCTCATCAGTGTCAGAGAGCCAACAAAGCAATGCGGCATACTTGTATTAAGTACCTTGTGCATACTCTTGCAAATTCCTGTCAATATTCCCTGTATATATCCTCTAAACTATGCAGCTCTCATACAGAACATACTGTTTACATATTCCGACTGTAATATTATTTATATTCACACCTCCTGTCTTTGGAGCTTTCTTCTCACTTGTACATATTTTTGCTTTTCTCTGTTTTTGTTTTGGTTCTGTTTTTGTTTTGTGTATATTCTGTTTGTGTTGTTTCTTGTTATGCACCGTGACGTCAAGTCAAATTCCCTGTACGAGAAATCTACTTGGCAATAAAATGATTCTGATTCTGAAGATCTGATAATGCTGATCATTGTCTGTAGAGGCATGCAGGAAAAACACTACGTTATGCACATGTGTTTCGCACATAAAGATTTGTAGCGCTTGTATTGTTGTCATTTATTTTTGTTATAATGGATTTTATAAAATTGGTATCGGAAAATCGTTCAGGAACCCGGTATCGAAGCCAAGGTATCAGTACGGTACGATACCCAGCCCTATAGAGCAAACACAGACGAGGTTCCTCGAAAGTTTTCTAAAATGTTCGTATTTTTTCAGCAAGTTTCTAAATCGAAAAAAAGTCTGTGTAAATATCTTGTTCAAGTGAGCAGCAAGCTTTCGGTCAGAGACCTTCTTCAAAGCAAGAACATTCCAGCAAGTTTCTAAAAATGTCCACAGATAAGATATTGTGACAATGTACGAATGTGCTTGAGGCCCGTGGCTGTATGCACAACAGCAAACAGGACACACCTCGATAACGTGTGTAGAGTTGAGACAAATTCATTTTACTGCACATTATTTAGAAAGGCTAAACCTGTCTAAATAAGGGTGTGATCATTCAATTATATCATTCAGCCTTTTGACAGGTGGTTAAACAGCATGTACTGTATATCTCCAGCTTTAGTAACATATTTTATGGATATTTAATATAATATTCAATGCATAACAATAATGGTACAACTGAACCCAAA
>JAOVVB010084773.1:0-13541 GCA_028570985.1 Heterobranchus longifilis
TTGTTTAGACGTCTGAAATAAGGTCTGTGGTTAACACAAGCTTCGGAGATTTTCACGTTTTGTTCTACGACATAAAAACATCTGTAAATACCCCCCTGGTGAATTTTGAAGCTTTTACATGTGTTTAAAAAGGCGGTTGCTAACAAGCAGCTAAATGAGACTACAGAGGTTGTCGAGGACGTTAAACGTCACCGTCAGTTTAGTGGCAACGGTGATGTGGGCCGCGAAATGCGATCATTGGTGTAGTTCGTTTATAGCCTAACATTAGCTATTTACTTCTGCAGATTTCATTTATGCTTCTAAAATCATAAAAGTGGTGTTCATATGGAGAGATTATCTTGCTGATCAAGAATTTTTATAATGAGAACTAGCAGCTTTACAGAAGCTCACAGAAAACAGTTAAAAAGAGAGAGAGAGGTTTGAATATGTGTTTACAATTTCCAGCATAGCTGAAGGTTTGTTTTTTAACGTTAGCTTTCTCGCCTGCTTGCAGCTGTTTAACCTGCATCATTCGATTACAATCACTCGTGCACACACGTGACCATCGCACTTTCTGCAGGCAGGTGGCACGGGAAACAGTGATGCAACTGCAGGAGACACACTTGCAGACAGTGGCCTATTTACTAACATTAAGTAAAAAAAAAAATATATATATATATATATATATTAAAAGAACTTGCACCAAATATATACATTCAAGCGCTTCCAGTGGCCCATGTCTATTTATGTCTATTTTCAAAAACTTTCAAGGCCTTGATTTTTTTCTTCCAAATTCACAAATGTTCAAGGATTTCAAGGACTCGTGGGAACCATGCAATACACATGTTGTGCCCGGCACCAGGACGGTGTATGTAGGACTGACCCAGAATAAACTACAGTGCAGCAGTGTGGCCCAGTGATTTTTTTTTTTTTTTTAATAATAATATAATGTTTTATTAATTATTGGACAACAATGGAGCTCTATGGAACAGATTAATACGATATATCACTATCTATTAATTGTTGGTTTTGTCTTTTCATGGGATTTGTTGACAACAATAAAAATGTCGGCTCTGACCAGACCAATCCTTTAAACTGTAGTTAGTGAATATGACCACTAGATGGAGGTGTTGATCCATGTTTAGCAGCGTTCATAACTTTTTCTTTTCTTTCAGGGACAAGCTTCAGTTTCGCTGCTCTACAACAACATGAAGCATCGAGATTAAACAGGAGGTCGTCTGACATCACCGGAGAGGTCATACTACATCTGCTGTCCTCTGCAAAAAGAAACCAGACATTACTACACTTTCTGTGTCTTTGATGTTTTCTTTAGGGAAACAAAAGTCAGTATTACAGAGACCTCATCCTGCAGGTGGAGGAGAGGAAATAACATAGAAAGGGAGAGAAGTAGAAATGCTGTTGATGAACAAAAGGTTAGTTATAACAAGAAGAATGCTCTTTCATGGTAAAACTGATGGTAGATTACTGATGTGTGTATTAATTGTTCCACCTGCAGCACAATGACATCAAGCAGCACTCCGTCTGGGGGATGCCAGGATGCGGTGCTCCAAACTGAGGCTCAGTGAAATGCACCAAAAGCCTCCACACCGCCGGGATCTTACCCCAGGAGCAGGTAAACAATGCACCGTTTATGAGCACAGCATTGTTCCATTCATGCAACAAAAGCCTAGTGTACTCAGAAGATCTGCTGATCACACTGACAGAAAAGAAACTGAAAGAGCGTCTGCAGCAGCACATCGTTCTGTAACAAATGAGGATTGTGATGCTGTTAAGATGTCATGCACAGTACGACCTCTGTAGTCTTTTAAAGGTACAATATGTAACATTTCTGCATTAAAATGTCCAAAAACGACTAGACCTATATGTTTTGTCGAGTTGTGTACTCACATGAACCCAAATGTTTCCAACAATTTTCCAACACAGAGAAATCTGTAATTTTATTCAATTTGTCAATGGCGTCATATTCCCTTTGTGCATGTGTCAGCGTTGTGGTTGTCTGCCAGAAGCTGTCATGAATTACATTTTATTCAGTTTTAAGTCACATTTTTATGATACACTTTTCAGATCTTGGTTGTTTTTAACTGTATCTTTTAACCGGGTGAAGGATTTTAGTCATCGGACGTCTGGATGTTTAATTATCAGAGAAACAAGCTGAGCAAACGTTAGCGGCAGCTCGGCTCGCAGCCCCTCCGCCGGCGGAGAAACTATTTTGAGGAGACCTGCCAACACTATTGCCAGAATAAATGTGGGCATTCTGCAATCATGGATATATTTTCATATGTAGCAGATATCAACATGCTCTCATGGGAAAGTCTATAAATAGCACGCCACTGCGCTTTCAGAATTATTTGATATACATATGAAAAGTACGAATGTAACATATCTGTGGTTTGCAGAAACACAGCTCTTCTGGGACGTCCATTGTTTGTCTAAGAAACACTGATTTTTAACGTGAAACTGCTTTATTCACTGTTTTTACTGGTTTTAATCATCGGATCCGTTTGTTTTGGAGGAGAGCTTTGCGGATAATTCCCGGTAAAAACTTCCTGAATCCTAACCGGGATAAACAGACTGCGATGGTGGTGACATCACCAAACTGTGTCTCTTGTTGTTGTTTTGATTGAGAGACCTCTAGTGGCAGAAAATTGCATATTGTATGTTTAAGATATAAGCACAGCAACAACAAAAAATACAGGTAAAGAATCGTTTCTTTACTTTTGCTCCCGGTGAGACTTGAGCCTCCTGCAGAGTTTTGCTGTGCAAAAGTGTTTTAAGAAGAAAAACTCCATTCTGCCCTCCTTTCCACACGTTGCATTCGTCGTGTCGCAGCTGAAACTCAAACCTCTGTCTGTGGTTGTTAACAGTCAGAGCTGGTCGGACTCTAAACAAGTTGTGTTTGAGGTCTAAACATGAGTCTGGGTCCCCGGCCAGCATCGCATTACAGCCCGTTTCTTTGGGCCGGCGCTTCTGAATGAATGCTGTCTTTGTTTCCAGGTCCGTGATAAAGGCTTCAGCGGGACCCCCTTCCACCGCCTCTGAAATGAAAGACCATAACATCCCAAATCTGAGACCACGGAGAACTACGGAGCGGCCGGGAAAATAGTACTCTCTGACGTTTGTCTTTGTTAGTTTGGCAGCCGTCGAGATATTTGGGCTGTTCTGATTCTGTTCTGATGGTGGCAAAGAAATACAGAATGATAATAAACTCAGACAGAGAGAACAAAAACATACAGACAGACAGAGTGTGAAAAAGTCAAGAACACTAAACAAACGAGCCTTCTGCTTACAGCTGCATGAGCAGGTGCCTGCAGCAGCAACATTTTCCACTTTGCATACCAAGAATGGACTTGTGGCCTTCATTGATTTGTCTCGAAGAGTGCATTTAATTCCTTTAGGGCAAGTCAACTCTCACGTTTACATAACCAGGTTTTCCATAAAGCTGGGGGACTCAGAAGAGACAGATTTTTAAAAAGAACAGGTAAAATCGAAGCAGCAGAAGAGGCTGAAATATTGGTCAAGCTCCAAACAGTGAGGAGGAGCTGGGAATCAAATGAGATCACGTCAGTGAAAATGTTGTCTGATGTGTTGTTACTGTAGTTGAGTCTTGGTAGAATACAGACAGACAGACAGCTACATTGTTTGAATAACTCAGACAAAGTTTCCCTGATTGATCCTGCAGGTAATTTCCAGATAATTATATAGTGAAGAGAGATGACTCATCCTCGTCTAATTGTGCGGCTTTGTTAGTGTGATGTTAGCGAGCTCTTAATTGGAACAGTTTACTCAGACACTGCATGTATGTAGTTTTCAGAGGCTAAAGGGCATTATAGTGCAGGGCTGCAGCAGCTCTCCTCCTCAGTAATTATGATGCAGGGACGGCTATACAGGACAGTGAAATACCAACGCTTAGAGCGTAGGCTGGCAAGCTTGGTAATAATTATACTCTGGAGCTCTAAATTTGTACCTTTTGTGTCATTGTTGTCTCGTGCAAACATTGTACACTACAAGCAGAGAAACTATTCAACAAGTCAGAACTTTCTCTGTGCTTTTACCAATTTGTGAATTAAGGATGGTTTGATCAAAGAGGAGTATAACTACTGTACTTTTATAAAGTATTTCATTCATTGTCTACTCCATTACTTTTCAGAAGCCAATATTGTACTTTTTACTCCACTACATTTATTTAACATTAGTTACTTAGCAGATTCATAAAAAAAATATAAATCAACTTATAAATTATGTTGTATTATTATGGATTCAGCTACCCTGCAGTCTATAAAAAATGCAAAAGAAATTAGCTCCACCTTTACTAGCGGCAACATTAGCGAGTTACTGTTGTTAAAATAATAATAATAATTATACAGACAGAATTCTATTTAAAAAATGCTAAAAATAAATAAATAATAATAATAACAGCAAAACTCTGGATAAGCTGCTCAAAATTCATCAGCTGTTCTGTACTGTTAATGTTATGCATTGAATATAATATGAAATATACATAAAATATGTCACTTATTAGGGGTCGTCAGTTTAGCCAATGATAGAAAAGGGGCCCCTGAAGGAAAAAGGTTGGGAACCCCTGACATAAGACATAAGAATAAAATACAATCATAGGATACATTGCAGGGTTTTGCAGTCTTTATGTAACTTTATGTAAAGATTAAATTAAAAGCACAGTGTTTGTGGGTGTAAATGGTTAACGGTGCAGCGGTGCGTGGTGACGTCACTCCCTGGTTTCTGCAGCGTTGGGTCTCAGCTTCAGCTTCAGCGGGTTTCAGGAGGACAAGTATCTCAAACTACTGTCCCACTTATTTGTTTCCTCAAGAGATCAGCAGGTGCAGCCGGGAAAAAAACCCTCCTAACAATGGGAAACTGTCAAGTGAGTACCATTGTCTGAAACATTGTGCGCTGCTCACGCGCTGCTGCTTAGAGAAATAGAAAATCTGTTAACAACCTGCAGTCTGTGTGTCTGCTACAAGTGTGCGCGAGACAGTGTCGGGTCGAGGATATAGGATCAAGAATTTAATCCAACATAAACGTTAGATTTCGGGGTTATTTTCCAATAAAATGTTGGATTTATTGCTGATTTTGCATCGTGGATCCAACACTGCGGCGCCTCTGCTGGCCGTCAGTCTGCGCACCTCATATCCTTTACACCGTGATTCATCTCTCATTGTTAGAAATTAAATTTAGAGTAATGGTGTCAGATGTCAGATTCATAATATTTGGTGTTTCTTTAAATGAAAACGTCGCGAATGACACCGTGTGACAGACAGTCGTGTCTGGGTTTACGCAGAGGAAAGGGCCACTCCCCTGCGGAATTCATCACAGCTCCGTTAGGTGCGTGTGTGTGCGCGCGCGTGCGTGCGGGCGCGCGTGCGTGTAGATGAATGAGTGAACAGCACTCTGTATGTTAGAGTCCATAAGTGCAAAGATGGGGGAGGGTTTCCGTCCATGTTTGTCAGATTCAGATGTCTTTTCGGTGCCTTTGTTCTCATTTGATTATTGTTTTACCTCATTGGCACCAATTGACAGTGAGAACAGCTTTTAATAACTTACAACAGCTTTATTTTAATTCATAAATAATAGTAATTAATTCATAGAAGTGCTAAAAAAAAAAAAAAAGTACTTTAAAGTTTTACAATTCAAAAACACCAAACTGCATATTTATAAAATGAACAAAACTGCATTTTCTATACCATAAAATAAAATAAAATGATTACATAACAAAATAGCAGTGCTAGAATGTCACTAAGTACATTTACTCAAGTACTGTACTGTAATTTCCCCCATATTTCCCCAGTATTTCCATTGTATGCTACTTTATACTTCTACTCCACTAATTTTCGAGGCATATATTGTACTTTTATTTGTTAGCCTACTTACTTTGCAGATTTAGGTTATTAATAGGCCTACAAAATATAATAATCTAATTAATTATAATGTATCATTAAAGATACCCAACAATATTTAAAGTAATTAAAAATAGCTCCACTTTTAACAGCTGCAACATTAAAGTGATGAACACATAAATGCATCACTAAATATAACCCACTTATATAATACACTGTACATTCTGCATGATGAGTACTTTTACTTTTGGTACTTTAAATATATTTCAGTGCTAATACTATAATACTTTTACTTAAGTAAAGATTTGAATGCAGGACTTTTACTTGTAACAGAGTATTTCCTCACTGTGGTATTACTACTTTTACTTCAGTAAAAGAGTAGAAGTACTTCTCACACCACGGCTTTCTTGGTGCCTCTGTGCTCATTTGATTATTGTTTTACCTGCAACTTAAATTACACCCATTGAAAGGGGGGGAGCTTTTAATAACTAACAACAGTTTTATTTTAACTCCTAATTGTGAAGTAAATGCTAAAAAAAAAAGTACTTTAAAGTGCTTTATGATTCAAAAACTTCCAACTTCTTATTCAGAATAAAATTGTTTTCCCAACATAAAATAAAATGATAACAAAATAGTTAGAGGAGTAACAAATTCTTTGAAGATTTCGTGAACTGTCTACTATACATTCTCCTTGTTATGGGGCAGAAAAGTGGCATTAACTCTCCCTTATTGCTCAGGATGATAGTTCTCCTCAGACTTTGGTTACTGCCCGTTATTCATTCGGCCCCCACCAAGTTTGTTTAAAGACTTCTGGCCTCGAATTCCTCAACCAAAGCATTGTGTCATCGTCCTCCCCTCCCCCATCCGCCAGCTGCTCCTGCATCGTCTGCACTTCATTTAAACAGTGATCAGCTTCATATAAACAGATTATTATGAGATGCTGTTTTTAGCTTCATCTAATTAATTATCTTCTGGTTTTTTTTTTATTGTCTCAGCCCACAATCTATCCCTACGAGGATTTTGATGTCGTGGCTGACATTAAGGCCATCCGCAAAGCCTGCAAAGGGTTCGGTGAGTTGGAAAGTATTGAATTAAATTGTAGTAACTTGCATGTTACGTTGTTTATTATAATTACGTTGCATCTGTTGTTGTCTTCTCTACAGGAACGGATGAGCAGGCCATCATTGACATCCTGGCAAACCGCAGCGCATCTCAACGACAGGAAATTAAAAACGCCTATTTTGAAAAGTATGATGATGTGAGTGTCATTAGGTCTGAGGGCAGTTTCTCCATTTTTACATATCTTCATAACATGATACCCATGTGTTTTATATCAAGATGTGCACAACAAACTACGCGTTCTGCACAGCGAGGCCCAAATTTTTCCTAGAGCGATGTGGTAAGAGATCATTTAGCCCTAAAGCTGAAAAGTCAGATTTTTGAAATTCTTCAAATCTCTTGTGAAAACATACTTGAATTGTTTTGGTGCTTGAAATGAGTTTAAAGTCTTAGGTTCCCAAAATTAGTAATATATGAATAAAACCATAGATACATATGATTAATGTCTTGTTTTTGGTGCTTGAAATTAGTTTACCAAAGTCTTAAGTTCATAAAAGTAGTAATATATGAATGAAATAGTAGATACATATGATTAGTGCCTAAAATGAAATTTTGTAATATCGCTGTTGTCTGTCACTCTACTTTCACCGCAGAGGGACTGAATAATGATTCATGGGATGTGTGCAAATAGTTCTTATGGTACAACACTTATAATATTCTGTATTAATTATTATTCTACTTTGAACTAATAATAATAATAATAAACTTTATTTGTACCTTTCGTACCAGAAATGCAGTAAAAGTGCTCTACAGCAAGAGAAAATGAACATTAAAAGTGATGTGTGATGTGTGTGTGCATGTGACAACTAAAACTACTAACAAATGTTTTCTGTTTCTGCCCCTTTCGACCAGTCACAGTTCACTTATGTCTCTGTGTGATAGGAGTTGGTGGATGTGTTGAAGAAGGAGTTGTCGGGGAACTTTGAGAACGCCATCCTCGCCATGCTGGACCCGCCCGTGATCTTCGCTGTGAAGGAGCTGAGGAAGGCCATGAAGGGAGCGGGGACGGACGAGGACGTGCTGGTGGAGATCCTCTGCACCGCCACCAACGCTGTCAGTCACAAATCAAAAGCATCACATTCAGTTAACAGTGATGGCGAGACACTACAGGCAAAAACATGGGTTTTTTTGTCATGCAATTTGTAGATTTTGTCTTCTTTCACACGAGTGGAAAGAAAACATCCAAAATACACATTTAGGTGTGTATTTTATCACTCTTTGCCTATTTGCGTCTGTCGATTTCTCCTAAATTCCCCCAAAATTATCTTTAGATTACGCCTAATTTGCATATTTAAAATGTCATGATATCTATTAGTTAAAAAAATTACCCTATTCACCTGTAATGTATGGAATTATACAATACATATCTTTTTAGAAGTTATTTTTTCTCATAATCTGAGCCAGAAATCTCCGCTTCAGTAGCACTTACATACACCAGACTTTCCAGTTTTATTCCTCTCTATATTCTGACGGTTGTACAAGAGTGGTTTGTTCATATATAATTCACAGCCTGATTTATAGAACATTTTATGCCTAAAAACATGTTGAAAATTGATTTTCTATGGCTGTTGATTGTATTTTCTGGTTTATGGAGTGATAAAAAGAAAATTCGCTCTGGAAAAAGCTTTGACTCTAATATGTCAACAAAATGAAACAAGAATTATGAACCTGGCTTTATTCAATTTTCACATTTCTGTTCTGGAAAATGTACACAAATTAGCACATATTTAATAAGATAATGCTTAATTTGCATATCGTAAAACCTTAAATATCCAAAACCTTTACTTTTCAGGAAATGCTTTTTATTGGTTAAATATTTGTAAAATCCACAGACAGACGTAAAGAGGGACCAAGAGCATTGATTTATGAAAAAAAAAAAAAAATGAGAATGACAAAATATGGAGACACGAGGTTTCTGCACTACAGAGACGATATTTAAACATACAATTTCAGAAAACTTAATACAAAAATGTATTGACTTATTGTTAGTAATCAACTGGGGAATGCTGATACATATTAGTTAAAATGTTTCCTCTATTCACCTGTAGTGTCTCCCTTTAACACATCAACAACATGTGTGCTATTATGCTCAAATCATTTTATCTTTCACATTCAAATAATTAAATGAGTTTTATATTTTTTTATGTAGAATATTCTAACTCACTGTAATTGTTTCCCACAGGACATTGCCATGTTCAAGGAATGCTACTTTCAAGGTAACTTTATTTACTTAACATCCATCATCTCATCCATATTATCAGTTTGTAGGATTCTTATGTGGCATAAGAATCCTACAGTGCAGTTGTTGTTAATATCACTAGTTCCTTGTGTTATGAACCTCGGGAGAAATGGCGGGGTGACTAATTTGGATGCATAACATACTGTACTGTACTATTTCTGTCCATTTATCTGCGTAATGTACAGTCACACTTTGTTTAGTCAAGGCCCATCCTGCTGCAACTTCCTGTTTATTATCATACTGCTGCTGATTATATTTACCAACATCTTCTGTCGTTAATCGAGGGAAGGAACGCTCTAATTCTGCCAAATAGAATAGTTTCGCACTGTCAGTTTCTAGTCTAAAAAGTTAATATTTAAACTCTTGTATGAGTGACCGGGGCAAAGATACTGGAGGTGCCTTTGTTTGTGCCTTGTATTTCGGACACAGCCCTAGTCTCTACTTTTGTGAATCAGTACAGTTCAGTTTATTCACAAAACAATTTAAAATACAAGTACAATCATAAGACGATAATAGAGATATGTGAAAAGGGACACCCTGCTCACAGAAGCTTGTGTATGCCTCGACACTAAGCAGACAGTAAACTTATATTTTAAGTACTAACACACTGTAAACCCGATAAGTTAATATAACTAAAAAAAAAAGGTAAAACTGATTACATCGAAAAATGTGTAAGTTAACAAAGATTCTAAATTAAGTCGCTTAAAATAACCTAGTAAAAGCTTCTTGATTTAGAATGTTTGTTAACTTACAAAATTGCGTAGTGAAACTTAAAATTGTCCTGGAATCAGTTTCACCAATTTTCTTTGAGTTCTTATAACGTATGTGGTTTTACAGTGTAGATTTGTTTTAAAGTGCATGTATTACGCAGTAACATTTACAACCTAAGACCCTGAGAACTAACTACTCTAACTACTAAATCCAGTTTCCCTGTCACTTTACTCATTCATATTTACAGGACCTTTACAGTACAGTACTCTGGTTTCTCTCATTTCTGATTTGTAGTCACTTTTTCAGTTGTATAAAAACATCAAGTTTTGTCAGTGTCTGAAAATCAAAAAGTGAAGGACTCATTCTCAGTGATTGATTGATTGATTGATTGATTGATTGATTGATTGATTGATTGATTGATTGATTGATTGATTGATTGATTACGATACCAACTGGTGGTGTCATTAAACTGAAACAGTCACAGGACTTTGGGGATGGAAACTGGTATGATTTTATATATCTATATATATATATATATATATATATATATATACAAATGCCATTATGGATTCTGCTTATTAGCAGGGGTGGATTAATGCACAGGCTGACCTCGGCTTTAAATTTTCTTAAAATTAAATATTTAAATTTACAGCAGAGAAAAAGAAAACCTTGACCCTCTATTGGCTCATAAGAAACATAAAAAATAAGCAGCTGATTGAGTAGATGTGGCCCACATAAGATCAATTTGTTTTTCAAACAATGCGTCACTGCTGCAGAACAGCAGAGCGGCAGAAACAGTCAGAAAGAAAATGTAACACAAAGCACAAAAGCTGAAAGAACTCCAACATCTACGACAGAAAATCTCTAAACTGACAACAAAAACAGGTGCAGATGTTAAACGTGTTGGTTTGGAAAACTAAAAGCTGTTAACAGGTTACACATGTGTGTGAGTGTTTCTTTTTCTGTAGCACTGCTGTTTATAGTAAAGGCTGTCTCTATGTGTGTGTATGTGTGTGAGCCATGTAATATTCCAACACGCAAACATGCCACTGAATTACTTTTTTCTGGTAAAGCAACATGAGTAAGAGGGGGCCCCACACAAAGAAGAGCCTCGGGGCCCATGACCACCTTAATCCACCCCTGCTTATTGGTCTGATTCTTTATTGATTCCCTTATTGATTCCTGATCAGTTGTCTGTGTGGAAAAAAAGCAGGCCGACGCTGGTTTTCAGCTTTAGTTAGCAAGGCTGGTTAAGGGGAAAAACTAAATTAAAAGCAGACTGCACCAAACCTGTGGCACAAGAGTATCTAGGGGTGGACTTCCCCTTTAAATACTAAAATAAACAGTGTGACTTGTCAGTTTATTTTACCTTTTTTTTGTTTACATTTCAGTGCATGAGCGTGATCTTGAAGGAGATATCGAGGGAGACACAAGCGGGGACGTAAGAAACCTTCTCACAGCTCTACTGCAGGTAACTTTGAGTTTCTACTCCAGCACACGTAACTGAATAACTCCCGTCTGCTGTGGGACTGAAATCGAGCTCACTCTCCCTGTGCCCAACCATTCCCTGTGAACGCACGCACACACACACACACACACTCACACACACACTGGCCACAGTCCAGACACCCTCTCATTAGTGAAACGGAGGCCAGATACAGTTGCTTTGCAGCAAAAGTCATCTTACTCTCCGTCCTGCAGGGCAACAGAGATGAGAGTTACGAGGTGGACGAGGAGCTGGCCGAACAAGATGCCACCTGCCTGTTTGAGGTACTGTTTCAACGTAATTAATAATTACCTCATAGCACATTCATTAACCCTCTGAACCCACCGCCGGGTTTAAAAAAACATGTTTCCTTTGAAAAATCCCCACAGTTACACCATTTATCAAGAACATGTAAAAACAGACGCTGCGGTCAGATTATCAACTTTCCTACAGTCTTTGAAGGAACAGGAACAGAGATTGTCAGGAAAAGTAACCAAATCTAACCTTAAAATAGTGATATTTCATCAAATCACCTTATTCTACATGTCTCATTTAAAATGTTGCCAAAAATAACACGTTGGCACAAACCAGATCCTGTAAATAAATAAATTCTGCACTTGGGAAAAAAAGAGCAAAAGCCCCAAAAATAATTGTATTATATATATTTATATACATTTATTTTTATTTATTTATTTATCTATTTTTTAAGATTATAGCCATTTTTTTCTAATATTGGTAACACTTGTGGGGACTTAGAAAAATGTTGTATATGTCGATTCTATTTTATTCAAATTTTGTAAAATAAATTATCAAAGAAATTACACTTGCGTTTTTTCTTTTTTTATGATTCATAGCATTATAACTGTGTTATACTGCACACCAGATATTTCTGAGTTCTCTCTACTTCCAGCCATGATTGTGCTGTTTCCATAGAGATGCAGGACTTTATATTGCAGTGAAAAACGAGGCCACAGAGATTAAAATGTGACAGGAGCCCTGAAGCTGCTTGGGTTTCAGAGGGTTAATCCTGAACATTATTAATATTTGCTGTGTCTGATGCAGGCCGGAGAGGGTTGTTTTGGGACAGACGAGTCCACTTTCAGCTACATCCTGGCCTCCAGGAATTACCTGCAGCTGCAGGCCACCTTCAAGATATATGAGCAGGTGGGTGTCGGTGTCGCGCTGTCCATAGATAGCTGCAGTGATATTACATATCAGTATAATATGACCTGACATTTCATCTTCAGCTCGCATGTGAATTCATCAGGGCCGGTGTCTTACATTACCCTTCAGAAGGGTTGTTGCTGCAGACAGACTTTAATTTTAAGAACAACGATTTCTTTAATGTCCTGAACATCTTCAATTATTAGGAGAAAATAGTGGACCTGGAAAATTAAACACTTTTACGCATTAAAATGTTTCAAAATGACTAGACCTATATGTTATATATTACAGTACACATCCCAAATGTTTCCAACAATTTTCAAACCCAGAGAAATCTGTCATTGTATTCAAGGTAACGGTCCGTTACATTTGGTCGCCTGTTTTAAGCCACATTTTTTACGATACACTTTTTGGATCTGGGTCATTTTTAACTCAATATTTTGACCAGATGAAGGAATTTAGTCATCTTAGAGAAAGAAAGTTAGAGAAACAAGTTGAGCCGCCGTTAGCTCGGCTCGCAGCCGCTCTGCCGACAAGTCGAACAGCGTCGGAGAAAAACACATTTTAATGTAAAACTGCTTTATTCAGTGTTTTTACTCACTTTAATCACCAGGTCCGTTTGTTTTGTTTTAGAGGAGGAGACCTCTGCCAACCCAATTACCAGAACAAATGTTGGCATTGTACGTTTCTGCAAACCACAGATATATATTCATATGTGTCGGGTATCAGCGTGATGTCATGGGAAAGTCTATAAACAGCACGCCACTACTCCTTTTTATGACAGTCGCAGTTTTGTGAATTCAAACAAAACTTAAGTTTAGGCAGCAAAACTAGGTGGTAAGTTTAGGAAAAACATTGTGGTTTGGGTTAAAATAAGGACGTTTGATACGTAAATTACGTAAATAATACAAATCAAAGGTTAAGTTAACATAACTTGTTTGTCTCGACCTCTTGTTAAAAAATACCCGGT